>VZZY01020159.1:0-32584 GCA_013400335.1 Eurystomus gularis | reverse complement strand
CAACCTGTGCCAGTGTCTCACCACCCTCAGGGTGAAAAACTTCTTCCTAATTTCTAGTCTAAATCTTCTCTCTTCCAGTTTAAAGACAGATTCTGCACCTAGGATGGAGTAACACCAGGCACAAATATAAGCTGGGAGAGGAGTGGTTAGAGAGTGACCCTGCAGAAAGTATCTGGGGGTGCTGGTTGGCAAGATGCTCAATATGAGTTAGCAGTGTGCCCTGGCAGCCAAAAGGGCAAACCACATCCTGGGGTGCAACAAACACAATGTAACCAACCAGCCAAAGAGGTGATTATCCCACTGTATTTAGCATTCATTTGGCCTCACCTTGAGTACTGTGTGTGGTTCTGGGCCCAGAAATTTAAGAAAGATGTGAAGATCCTTGAATGCACTCAGAGGAGGGCAACAAAGCTGATGGAAGGGCTGGAAGGAATGTCTTACGAGAAGCAGCTGAAGACTTTGTGTTTATCTAGTTTAGAGAAAAGGAGGCTGAGGTGTGACCTCATTGCTCTGTAGAGCTTTCTGAGGAGAAGTGGAGGTGCTGAGCTCTTCTCCCTAGTATACAGTGACAGGATGCATGAGAAGGGTTCAAATCTGCACCAGGCGAGGTTTAGCCCAGGCATTAGGAAGCATTTCTTTACCAAGAGGGTGGTGAAACACTGGAACAGGCTTCCTAGAGAGGTGGTCAATGCCCCAAGCCTGTCCATGTTTAAGAGGCATTTGGACAATGCCTTTAACAACATGCTTTAACTTTTGGTCAGCTCTGAATTGGTCAGGCAGTTGGACTAGATGATTGCTGTAGGTCCCTTCCAAGTGAAATAGTCTATTTATTCTAAAAGTGCCAGGAGGCCTGCATGAATGAACAAGGAACTCCTGCCAAAACTCAGGCATAAAAAAGGAAGCATGCAAGAGATGGAAGCAGAGTCTCTATATTTCAGAATAAATACAGAGACACTGTCCAAGTGCAGAGACGGGGCTAGTAAAGCAAAAACCCACCTGGAGTTGAATTTCACAGGTGGTGCAAAGTACAACAAGAAAAACTTCTGCAAGCACATAAGCACCAAAAGAAAGACCTGGGAGAGTTTTGGCTTGCTGCTGGATGGGGCAGGGGACCTGGTGACAAAGAATAGAGAAAAATATGAGATTCTCAATGCCTTCTTCATGTGTCTTTACTAGTAAGACTGGTCTCCATGATTCACAGGCCCCCAAGACCAGAGGGAAATTCCAGAGCAAGGAAGACCCACCTTTGGTGGAGGAGGATCAGGTTAGGGGACATCTAAATAAACTGGACATACACATGATGCACCTGTCATTGCTGAGGTAGTGGACAAGGTCATTGCAAGGACCCTCTCATTTGTCTTTGAAAGGTGACTACAACTGGGGAAGATTCCTGAGGTCTGTTAGAAAGCAAATGTCACTCCTACCTCCAAAAAAGGCAAGAAGGAGGATCCTATGCACCTCCAAGGAAAAAGATTAGTCTTAATTTCTTGAAAACTCCACCTTAGGCAGTTGAAAGCAACAACTAGATTCCTGTTTAGCTTTCTGTTCTCCAAGCTAAACACAACTCTATACTTCTTTGCATATTCCCGCTCTGTAGCTGTTTTAGCAGCCTTTCTTGGACTTTTTCTGGTTATCAATCTCTCTCTTCTACAAAGAAACCCAAAATTGGTCAGGCTATCCAGATATAGCTCAAGAGAGACAAGCAGTGGGTTATAATCCCTTATTTTGGCCTACTGGCTGCAGTCTTTTTGTGATAGCCTCTACTTTTTAGATGGCGGCAAGTAAATGAATTATACCTGCAGAGATCTGGATATGGGTCAAATTCTATTTGCTGTTATAGATAGAATAAACTTGGAATGGATCCCTTTGGCTGCAGGGTGAGATACAGGGGATGGCACATCAACTTATTGGTGTCAATTGTCTGGGGGCATGCTCTTCATCTGTGGCAATTGTGCAGGTAATTTGTGCCAGCTTAAACTTATTTTACTGGAAGGTAACGTGATTCTCATTAGCTCACATATGTCATGGGCTAAGAATGCTCACAGAAACTCCTACTGTGGCTCAGCTGACTTACAGCAACACTCTGTTCTGTATCTGAGTCCTCAGTCCCAGTTTCGTATTTCTTAAGCCCTGGTAAAACAAAAGAGATGAAAAAGAATCTCTCTGATATGTCATGAACACTTCAGACACAAATCCTGAAAGAACTTCAGATGCAGATTTGATTCTGAGCATCCTTGGTGGCCAGCTGCTTTGGTGAACTGATCCTTAATCCTAACCTCGGTCACATATGAAATGTGGATCAGTTCTGAATTGGACTCTGCCTCTAATGCTTAAATTCATATCCTTTTCAGCTATTAATATTTCAGTGTCTGAATAAAGCTTGGCCAGATTTTCTCTGATCTCTGCTTCATTGATATCTACTGAAAAAGCTTTCTTGCTTACAAAAGTGGCTTCTCTGTTTAAGATGCAGTCTCTTTGCATGCGTTACGTTACGCAGCCATAAGAAGGCCTTCTGTGGAAATTCATATACTTTTCAAGATCAAAATTTGGATAACTTTTTTGCCGTAAAAGAGGTAAAAAAAAAAAAAAGAAGAAGATTTAGTGATTTTCTTCCTGACTGTCCTAAAAAGCAAATGTAATGTGCAGAGGGAAAACTTGCTTGCATAGAGCAGACATATTTCTGGGCATCCACGTAGTTAGCAGAGGGAGGATGTTCAATTAGTCTCTTTACCACAAGCTCCCCAGTTAGTCTCCCTCTGGAAAATAGGTGAGAAATTCTTATATTCCTCTCAATATGTTAATCAGACAACTGGTATCACAGTTCTCTAACTGTGTAATACCAGTCCCCCTTGGCAGATATATTTTATTTGGATAATGATGTGAAATTTAAGATCTACGTTTCAATTGTAGAGAGCCATAGGCAGTTGTCAATTTTAGTGACAGACATGAACCTGGAGCTAAATTCCTGTGCACAAGCAAAAATTCCAACAGGCGTAGCGCAGTTCTGGTCCCTTAATAGAAATACATTTTCTCCCATCGAGGGGCAGCATTTTTTAAACCGTGCACTACTTCTCAAAGTGCTGTCAAACCACAGATGCTCTCAAATGCTTCCTTGTACTTGGACAGTTTGGTGACCTCAGCTAGCAAGCAGCCTGCTGCAAAAAAACCAACAGTTATCTGCTTTTCCTGCCTGAAGTGTGCATTGCTTTGGTACCAAAGCACTGTCAGATGAATCTCCTGCTTTTCTTTCCCATTGCTGAATATAATGCTGTCTCATCATGCTCCTTTGAATCCCTGGTCTTCCTGGACAGATCTTATGATTTTTAATGCACACTACACTTTGTCTCTCCTATCCACTTCAAAACATGTTAACTCCAAGTAACTTCTGTGTCTGTTAGAGTAGAGAAGGGTTTTCTTTAGCTCTAGATAAAATCTTGGAGTTTGTTATTTAGACCTTGTTTTTTTTATACTAGCAATAGCCTAACAGAAAAGTTCTCTTTCCTGTAAATACCAAATTGTAGATATAACTTTTCAGGGTTTTTTTTCGTATTACTATTGTTGTTGTTATTATCATTATTATTATTTTGCATAATGTTTAGAGGGGAGATTTTCAGTTAGTGAGAGTGAAATTTTCTTTAAACCTTGCAGGTGCGTCAAAAGCCTGAGGAAAAGATGAGCTGCATTCTATTAGTTTTTGGTTTTTTTTTCCCCAAAGTAGATCTAATACCACTGAAAACTGTCCCCAGAGCTGTCAGTCAAAAGAGGAATAATTTGAATAGCAGCAGCAGTAGCACAATATTCCACCATACTGTGTCACAATAGAAAAGGTGCAAGGTTAGGACTTGGGACTAGGGATCCTTTAAATCTGATTTTTCAGCTCTTCCATCTAAGGGGACAAAAAAAGACTTGTATCAATTAAATATAAGCTAAATTTGCTTTTTCCTTTTTTTTTTTTTTTCTCCAAAAATCTAATTTAAAAGTTTGCATTTCTTTTCAAACATTTTTCAGTAAGATTTAGGAGCTTGTATTAAAAAATCAGAGATTACCTGGATGTTCTGTTTCCCGCAACCACATTTAGGATGCTGCAATCTTAGGTCCAGATCTCTTTTCTCATGAAGTCAGAACAGAGACATAAACAAGATCTCTCAGGTTTAACAAGACACCTTAGTGAATATACCATGGAGATGCTTGGACTACAGCTTTCATCAAATCTACTTCATTTCATAAAATGTACTTAAGTACTCCTGAGTGCTGGAACTGGAGCTGTCTTTCAGGTACATCCCTCAAACACCGAGCTATTGAGTTATTTGCACACTTTGCATGGCCAAAATGGTATCTCCTGTGAAGCTGAACTGCTCCACCTGTGACAGTAGAAGGAAAGCTGCCTCAGACAGCCCTTTGGCTCAATGGCTCAAACTCAGCATTAAAAGGTTGGATCCTTTTTTGTCACTCCAGAAGAAAAGTACAAAATTAGAGCTTGAGTTGGAAAGGAACCTCTGGAGATCATCGAGGATGACTCCTGTGCCCAGAGCAGGATCAGCTAGAATCAGGTTTCCCAGGACCATGTCTAGCTGGCTTTCAAATATCTCCATGGATGGAGGTTCCACCACCTGTCTGAACAACCTGTTCCAGTGCTGTGTCCCCCTGACAGTAAAAAACAGTTTTCAAATATTTAAGCAGAAATTTCTGTATTTCAATTTGTGTCCATTGCCTCATGTCCTTTCATTGAATATCTCTAATCTGGATCTGTCTGATTTATCCCCCCATATTGTGCAGCTGTACACAGAGATAAGATCCCCCAGAGTCTCCCCTTCTCAAGGCTGAAATGAATTACCCTAAGTCTACCTGCAGTCCTCACTGAGAGAAGACTCCCTAGAACAAGCATTTCTACAAAAGAGTGCTAAGCTCTGGGCAAATTTCTTAGCTCCCACGCAGACTCAAATATCTACTATCCAGGGACAGATAGAGGCATATGTTCTCTGCACAAAGACCACTCCTAGCAGATAGTTTGGAAGAAGCCACACTCCTTTGGAGGTTAAGAGGCTTTAATTGTGTGATCAGAGGTAGATGGTGACCATTGGCTTAGGATCTAGCAGTGTTTAGTTGAAGTGCTGGAGCCTGAGTTTGTGGGCCCCAAGTTGGAGTTGACGTGTGAATGAGTCACAACCTAGCAGAATATTTTGGTTTTCCTATTGGCTTCATGTTGCAGAGGCAGAACCTGGCCCACCTGTGTCTCTGTGGCTCTGCCCTCAACCAGGTGGTCATGGTTGGGGTGGTAGGTGAGGCCAGGATTATACCAACCAGGAGCTAATCAGTCAGTGGAGCTTCCTGTTGGATGTGACTTCTGCTTGGGATGGTTGCCTCTTGCTGAGGTCTCTCAATGGTGTCCTTCTGCGTGAGGGGCCCCTGAGGGAGCCATCTCTGTCTGTTGTGTCCAGCAGGCGATGCTGGCACCACAGCGGGCGGTGGAGGAGCTTGGCCCACAGGAATTTATGGCAGGGCTGTCTTGAAAGAAGACTTCTGAGGGGATATTGCTGAGTTCAGCATTGGTCTGTGTGATCAGGCAACTGATGGCAGCATCAAATGATGATGGCTGAACCAGAACAACATTAGCTTACCACTAACTGAACAGGTCCTGAGTGGGTGTCATCTGTCACCAGAGCAGGCATTTGTATCTGACCTAACCATCTGAATTGCCTTCAGAGATGTAGGAGGGGAAAAGTTTCTTCTGGGATGAGCTCATCTCATCCTGAGGCAGGTTTCTAAAGCAGGTGAGATGGGTCAAGGCCTGGAAATATCTGCTTTTCTATGTGACTGTAAAGTGATTAAAGCAGACATAGCTCTGTACGCTGTAGGCATCTGAACTAGCACAGCATAGGTAAGTGCTGTGGCCTCTGTTTTCACTGTTCCAAGTCCCCAGGCACCAGCTATTGAGATGTGCCCACAACAAACACAGCCTTTGTCATGGTGGGTGAAACACTCCGTGCCCGTGCCACAGGCAAATGCCAGCCCTGAGCACATCTGCCTGGCTGGGTGCCACGGTCAAAGTCAACTTCTGCACTAGGCCAGGAATGAGCATGTTGAGGACTCACCATCACAATCACTTTTGCTCCTGCACAACCTCAGACACTCTACCTTTCTGTGTGGTGACTGCCTCAGCAATGCCTGCAGAGCTAAGCACTACATCTGGTGCAGGAAAACGTCAAAACCTTTGCAGACCTGCATATTTGCCAAAATATTTAAGTACTGAAGATGTAGAGTTAGTATTCTTTGGGGCTGTACAGGGCTTTACATGTCTGGTTGTTAGAATCTGCATTTCACAGTGGAGGCTCCTCATCATGGGCACAATCCTTCCATGTTAATTTCTGCAGGTGTTTTAACACAGCCAAGAAAGCTGCAATGGGACACGGCATGATAACTGATATTTCTGGCACAAGATGCCATTGTCTCTGAGCTTCTTACCCCCCAAAAGCCCAGCCCTTCAGCAGACTGCAACGTGTGCTAGAAAGGTTTCCATTTTCCCAAAGAACCAAGGAAACTTTGGGCTTTAATCATATTTATGATTCTTTCAAACTAGATTAGTTGTTCCTGTTGTTAACAAGACCGTGGTGCTTTTTGTCACGTTGAAAGTGTGATGTGCTTTAGCATACCCGGATTTGAAAACAGAAGCTGACAGGTTTTTGTTCACAATTGTTTTGATAGTAGATTTTTCCTTTCTTATCTTTTTTTTTTTTTTTCATTCTTTCTTCTTCAGATTCCATCTCTATTGATCTTTAATGGACTCCAGATGGGATCACGTTTGGCCATTTTATAGGCTGAGCTCTGAAAGACTAAGAAAATATGGTGCATGAAAGCAGCCCATTAGCTAATAAAAAATTAAAAGGCACCGAAAATACACTAATAAAGTTTGTAATGTTGTAATATGTTAAGGAGATGACAACTGCACAGGAAATAGGCCTGGCCTGGCTGCATGGAATAATGAGGGAGTTTTAACAGCTTATGGTAGAGGCAACAGCTGTCGAGTAAGAGCAAAACATTGTTTACCTTTTACATTGTAGCTGAAACAATGCATTGACTAGCTGTCCTGCTAAGACCTCCACTGTCAGCTAATCCAGCAAATTCCTCTGTGGGAGAAAGCATCTTCTCAGCCTTCTGGTTTGTACAAGGCTGGGGATGCCAGCAGCAGAAATGAGTTGTCAAATATCGCGATGTTGTGCAGATTGTGCAATATGGTTTATCCCAGACACAGACTGTTGGAGAGGAGCCATTTTAAGATACCTTCTAATGCCTAACACTCTGAGGAGAGCATCTTGACCCTGCTTCCCATGTGTGAAGCACCTTGCGTAGCTATCAACACCAGCATGAATGGAGTGGAAAACACTACTAAAGATGGCTGTTTGTTTGCAGAAAGGAGAGATTTTACACACACATGCTAGCATGAGTGCACACCTGCACGCGTATTTTTCCCTTATGCATAATATGTGTCATTTCGGTGACACTTTACAGTGATTAAAGCCATTTGTACTATTATTATATATGCACAAAGCACCAGGTTCCTCCAGCTCTTTTTTCTGATTCTATCAGTGTGGTTACAGAAGCTGCTAGTAATGGTCTTGCACAGTGCTGTGTGTACACCTACTACATAGGCAGCCACCATTTTGAAAAATTTGCATCTGCATGCATCCCTGTTTTACAAAAGAGGCAACTAGAAGGTCTGTTTCTATGTAAAGTCGTCTGAGAACAGCCATTCCTGCAAAGAATGAAGAAGACAGTACCTTAGAAAAAGCATCTTTCCGTTTGGGAAGCGCATAGGGGCATCAGTGTGTATGTGTGCATGTGTTTGAATGTGCACGGGATGGGAGAATCTCTGTTCCAGAGCTCCTAGTGTCTGCTTTGATGTGATGGTGTGGGATGTATGTCATGGAATATATGAGGGTGAGTCTCTGCAGGTCCAAGGACATGTTAGGATTAGGGTACATTATAGATTGTAATGGAAGGTGATAAAGCTAAAGAGAATGTCTGGGGTAGGTAGGTAGTCAGGAAGAGCTGCCTGAGTGTTTCTGGAAGATCTTCCCTTAGTCTAAATCCCGAAGTTGGGATTGTCCACAGTCTCACAGACTGTGGCAGAACTGGGAGCAGTTCACATTTTTCTCTTCCAATTCTTTACTCATAAATCTCTGATTTCTTTCCTTTGGAATTAGTTGTATTAAATTCCTGAGACACAGATTTAGACTACCTTTGGGCACTGGAACATGCTGCCCAGGGAGGTGGTGTAGTCACCACCCCTGGAGGTGTTTAAAAACCGAGTAGGTGTAGCACTTGAGGCTATGGTCTAGTGGTTAGAGAGATGTTAGGATGAAGGTTGGACCTGATGATCCTGGTGGTCCTTTCCAACCATAATGATTCTATGATTCTACCTGCCACTGAGGTCTTCTGCATCTTTACTGTGTCAACCCTGGAGATCGATATTAAGAAATATTGAAGATATCTTGGCTGTTGTATCCCTTGAAAATAATAAATATTTGGTTTCCCAGCCACTTCTGAGCTCATAACTGCAGTCCTAATATGAATGCATATAACAACACTGGGTTTCTGTGTCTGTACAGAAAGTGACAATAAGATTAAGAACATGGGCTTGATTATAAAGGTGCCATTAAACTTTGGCGTCATCCCCTTAGTGCACTCCACCCCTTCCCTTCAGAAACAAATGGTGCCGCTGTTTGTTTTCAGCTGCAGAAATCTTCATTAAAGTTGAGGAATTAAATATAGCACTTTAGCTAATTAATTATGGTTTGATCATTTTGACACCTCCAAATGACTCAGCCACATACCTGGAAGCTTTGTCAACTCAATTGCATCTTTATTTTTGTTGCCTTTAACCAACAATGAAGACTAATGCCACTCTTTCTAGTTTTCAATCACCTCTACAGAAGTGCTCCCCTGGCAATGTGCAGGGACAGACCTAATTAATCCCTCATCTGCCCTGCACTGTGTCTATACATCACACTGGCAGTTGGAACTGCTGCTTGTTTTAAGGCTATTGCTGGAATGAAATGCTCATCTGTTTTTCAATAATTTTACCACAGGTGGTGATTTGTAATTAGAAAGGGCAGAATCCAAATTTTGGTCTTTTTATTATTATTATTATTATTTAGAAGAAGCGAGGGGAGGGTGGGAAAAGATGTGAGGAGGATTAATGATGTTAATAATAATAGTCATAATAATAACAATAATAATAATAATTGCTGCACAGCAGGGAGAGAGAGCATTAACTTCTGGCACCATGAATGATAGCAGATCTTGGGCTTATTGAGAGAAAAGAACAAATCACTGATGTGACTTCACACAGGTTAAAGATCAAAGACTTGAAGAAGTTAAGAGATTTTTGCTGAACATAGAGGAGCTTTGACAGCTCAGAACCTTCACGGAGCATTGAGAAGATCTTGGTACCAATAATCCCTTTTTTCCAATAGTTCCCTCTTTTCCACCACCTGCCTCATCTGTTACTGCTCTCTGCATCAAAGCATCTCCTGGCTGACTAGGTGTGGGTGTACAGGTTCTTACTCTCCCTGACAACAAGTTTTGGAAGTGTGATTTACCTAATGGCAGGACACGTGCAAAATTGCTGGATGGATGTAAGATAATGTATAATGTCATGGGAAGAGATCATGACTATAAAAAAGTCAGAGGTTTCACAGTAGGCTGGGCATTTTTGGTTAATATCCATGTGGTTTTGGTTGCTATTCATTACCACTGAACACTTAAGGCCTGATCAAATTAATCTTGACAGATTATCACCTTAATATATTTTGGATAAGATTCTCTGATGCTTTTCAGGTACGCAGAGCAGTATCAGTATCATCACTTGCTTGTGACAAATAAACATCAGTGATAAATAGTAGGGTACCGTGGCCTTACATAGCCTTCTGTACTAATTTTTGTAGTGGTTTCAAAGCACTACAGAAAAGGTATGCTGTGCTAAATGCTGTAGGTATGCTGTGAGCTGATTTTAAAACCAAAGTGACTAGGACATTATCTTGCACTCATAATACTCTATTGTAATTTCATGGAGATTTCAAATATAACCCTATGCAAGTTACTTAGATTTACTCAGATGTAAGCTCGTGGGAACTTGAAAATCTTACTGAGAAACTATTTCTATCTTTAGTATGCTCATGAGCTCAGTACACTACCACATGTTCCTCTAACTTTATTGTTCACTCCTAGTTTCCTTTGAAAACCACATGGTGATAAAGGTAAAGGATGAACATTTAGATCCTACCACTTTCTGAATTAGCTCATGGTGTCTTGTAATGAAGACTTCCCTCCTCCTTCAGGGTGAGGCTCTTCAGCTTTTCACAGAGCAGTGAAGTATGAATTAATCTAATAAATCCATAGCTCTAATGTTAGCACAATCCTGCGAGAGATCTGGCTTACAGGCCTTCCTTTGTTAACTGTTTTGTATTAACTGGAACAGCTTCAAAAGCAGAGGCCCATCTTGCACTACCTCATTGTTCCAGGAACAGCGAAGTCTTCAAGGAAGTAGAAAATCTGGATGCATTTCCAAGCTCCAAAACAGGCAGAGGTGAGACCTCTGTCTGCTGGTTATGAGGGGTGTACCACATCTCCATCTCAGCAGCAACCAACCTGGTGTTCAAGGTTTATGCCTTAAGACAAGTATTTCCCTGGTTGTTTTCCATGCCAGTAGCCTCGGCACCTTCCTGTTTTTCTCATGTCTGGACCTGGTCTTGCCTGGCCTGTTGAGGTTACTTGGTGCTAGGAAGGGCTTCCCATCATGTCTTCCAGGTGAGGTGGGTTCCTTACCTACATTCACAATCACTTCATTAATGTTCTCAGTTCAACCCCATCTGTTCTCTGTCATCTTTTGACTTGTGACTTCTCACAGTTCTTTTGCTGACCACCTAAAATCCACCAGAGCTCATGCCCCTAGGACCTGAAGGACACAAATGTCCTGTGCTACATATGACATATCTCAGTGACACCTAAATGTTAGATCAGTCTAAAATTCTTGGGTTTAGGTTTTTTGTTTGTTGGTTTTTATTTTGCCCTACTGATACAGAAATAGCTTGAAATAAAAAAAGAAGTCCGGAAGACAGGGTATTGTATCTACTGGTCTTCCCAGCCCCCAGATCTACTGCTTGAGCTGAACACCCAGACAAGTCACAAGCTGTGGGAATTACCAGACAGACCCCATGCGTTTTTCTGGCTCAGCTATTCCAGAGTATTACTTTTCTCTTTCACTTTTCCTCTCTCACAGGGCACCTTGCCCATTTCCTCATGCCCTGAAATCTCCTTCTACGTGGCCAGGCATTTTGTTTTAATTTTTTTTAATGAATTCAGCTCAGCGCCCACACATCCCTTTAACCTTGGATTTGTACGCTCAAGAAAAGACACAGAGAGATGTTGATGTTTTTGGCTAGTATTCGTGCCCTCAGTACCCACTTTTTTTTTTTAAATGAATATACATGTGTTCTTGGCTGTTTGCACTGGAGCCCATCTGTTAGAATGGCACGGTTCCTGCTCGCAAGTGGAATCAGACCCTCACTGGAGGAAGGAGGTTTCAGGCAATGACAGGTTTTTAAGCAGAGCAGCAGAAACTCTGGAGGAAGGCTTTCCCCTGTGTCACTGCTGGCATGACCTGCCTCCCTTCCCATCACCACACCAGTTGACACCATTGCACTGAAGGCCAGGGGGGCCAAGCAGGTTAGGGGAAGAAAGCTCTTGGGTTTTGGGATCTGCCAAGAAAATGGCTGGCGCTGCAACGGTGCCCTCAAAAGAGCATGGGATGCTTTAGAAAAGCAGATGTATCTAATAACTGAAAAGGAAAACAGCACTTGTGTGAGACAGAGCAAGAAACACTGATTCCTAGACAGTTTAGGATGTCAGCTTAGGCATGAGGAACTAATTCCTCTGCTTTTGAACAGACATCTGAGAAAAATTGCTTAGGTTGTGTTGGAGTAAGTGCCGTTTCCAGGTGGCTCACAGTAAGTATCCCATGAGTCATCCTTAGTCACTGTAGACACAACTCTGCTGAGCTAGGTGATGCAGAAGTCTGAAGAGTAATGATGACTCCAGAATATTTTGGTTTATCATTTAAAGACAATTTTTTTCCCCGTTTCTTTCTAAAACTCTTTCCTCTCCAAAAAGAGCTCAAGAATAAACATATTCTAACATTTGGTATTCTAATGTATTCTAACACTTGCATCTACATGAGTTTAGATGAGCTTCAGAAAAGGTGTGTGGGTCTGCAAACATCAATAAACAGCAGCTTAAAATATATTCCATCTGTTTAGCCTACTTTACGGGGACAGAGCACAGGAGAGGACCCAGGACAGCTGGCTGTTCGTGGAAATACTTAATATTGATTGTGATATGCTATTTAGGTTTCCTTAGAGAAGTTTAATGCCTTTCATTATCTATTAGCTAAAAAATTTCATTTTTGTCTCATTTTTTACTCCCCCCCCCCCCATGATTCTCTTTCAGTTATCTCTAAAACTTAAAAGGGGGAAAACATAGAAGGTGGTAGGAAAATAAAGTGAGTAACTAAAAAATACCCACAGTATGACCCTTTCTTCTTAATCCTGGAAAACAAATATACAGTGAGAAAGAGATAAAGGAAGATTAAAAAAAAAAGTGGAAACCCCCTGAGACTAAATGAGTCATACTCCTATTTGATTTAAACAACGGAAAAAGATATGAGAGAAGGAAGTTGCCTCTTTTAAAAAAAGATAAGTGGACAAAAATGCCTTTGGAAACTTTTGCCTTATTCCTCTAACTGGATAATATGATAGTATGTACAGGTAGGATTTCCTTTGACACCTGCATGGACCTTTGCCAAGGAAAGGTGCAGAACTGGGCCACAGTCAGGTCTCAAAGGTAGATTATTTCCTATGAGACAACATGGCTCATATCTTGGCTGGGGCAACAGCACAAATATTTTCCCACTGATACTAAAGTTATTGCTTTGCTTCCTGTCCCCAATATTCGTAAGTTTGAATTTTCAGATTCTTCAATCATAAATGCAAGACTTTACACTTTGTGAGAAGGAATCCGGAGCTACTTACAAGCCCATCCAGGCTTTCCTTTCCCAGGATATGACTAAAACTTTTTCAGGAGAGCAATTAAGGATCTATCTAGGTGGCTAGAGTGCTAAATTGGCTGTAGATATCTTCTGAGCAGCAGCAATGAGATTATAAGTGCCAGGGAAAATCCACAGAATAAAGACCTAAACCCAGGAGTTTCCTAATTTAAGAGTTTTGTTTCAGGCCTTTAGAGTAATTTCTGGCTGTATTACTGAAAGAAGGAAGACCTCAAAAAGCAGTGAGTACAGAGAAAAATTCCACTGTTATACCAAAGGTAAGTTGAGGTCTTCATTCGGTTATCATAAGGCTTTCTCTTTATTTATCATTTTAATTTAAATTCAAGTTTAAAAAAAGGAAAACAAAAATCACTTGTAACCTTGTAAAGGCCATGACCATGTTAAAAATAAAATCTGTTGATAATCAGCTGTCTTAGTGGCCAGCAGAAAAAAGACTGGGGACATCTGGAGACTAGATCACTCCCTGGTCTCCAGACAATGGTTGATGGGATCCCACAGTAGCTCTAGGAAACCCGTTTTTCAGCTGCTCAAGCTGCATTTATTTAAGCACCATTAATGAATTTAATGTCTGTCATCCTGACTCCTTTTCCTCATGAACCATGAATGTGAACATGGTCTTAAGGGGAAAGGAATAAGAAATCCTAAATTTCTATGTGATTTTTCTGCTCTATCTGAACATCACCTATTAGAAAACCAGATCCTGATTTATCTTTTGACTTGAAATTCAGCAGCTTCTCAGATGATTAAGTCTTCTTTTCAGTTTAGCATGGATATAAGGCTAAACCTTATATCTATATACACCTATAACTACACCTATTAAAAAACCCCACCGAATCCTCTTTTTACTGTAGCTTTTTGCTCCTTAAGGTTGATAAATATTAATCAAATGTTTTTAGTTCAACGTATGCTTAATTGTTCTCATTCTAAGAATGTGAGTCGTCTGCTTAAGCATTTTGTTTGGTTGGGTCCTTGGGAAGCAGAGAAGCCTATTTTCTTCCCTCGGTGGAACAAGAGCATGGTTCCTCCATTAATTCAGGACATTGGTGGGACAATGAAGGAATTGCATGTTGGCAGCTCACATTTCCTCTAGCCTCTGGATAAAGGATTTGAGTTTTGTGCATGCTGCCAATCCTTTAACGATCTTACACACCCTGTAATCACCCTAAAAATTTGGAATAAAAGGGGAAAAAAGGACTGAAAAGGAAAAGAAAAATCCTGCGGGCTGCCTTAGCCAAATATCTTGGACTTGAGAGCTATTTGATAATTAGTCTAAGTATGGATAATCGGTGTAATGCTAAATAAAGAAATTATACACTGAAATGGAAAAATCACTTGGTAAAAGCCCAAAGAATTATTTCTTTTCTGGAAGCTAACATTCCAGTGAATGATAAATGCTATTTCCCCCTTGTTGTGCACTGCTTCATGAGGTGTTTAGCTGGTATGTGTGTCTGTATTTTTGGAATGCTTCAATGCTAGGATTCCTCCATGAAGTGTGGCTTCACAGTCTGCCAAGCAGAGTTGACATGTACAGAAATGCTACATCTTCATTGTGAGGAGGGGACAGAGGTTAAACTCAACTCAGATTTTTAACATTATCTTATTTCCCACATGTAATTTATTTTTCCTTTCTTTTTTTGCCCATTTTAAGCAAGGACACTAGAATAAAACTTAGGAGATACTTTCATTCCAGTTGGCATTGTTAATCTTTGCACTGAGGATGCTGTGGTAGACTGAAGAGTGTTTGCAAAAGAGACCAATTCCCTGGAAGCCACTGGAAAAAGATGCATTCACTACAGAATTGCAAACGCATGCATACACAGAAAGCACAGATTTGATCCAGAAATCTCTGCAACTGGGGTAGCAGGATGCATTGACAAGTTTGGGGTGTTTATAGGCAGGCAGGGCACAGGGGTGTTTAGCCTTCACAGCATCTCTCCCACTCATCTCTGCAGTGATGTTAGAAGGAAAGGAAAAATCTTTGCCCCAAATAATTCACAATCCAGAAATGAGCAGGAAGAAGGTTCAAAACTAATAAGCAGAAGAGATGGGAGGAGATAGATGAGGAAATGTGTTTGGAGAAATGGAGAAGATGTGGAAGAAATCACAACTGCAGAGGTGCTTTTGGAGGAAGGTGCTCTATCAAAAACAGACACTGAGGGGACTATGGTCCATGGGCAACCCATGCCAGGACCAGAACAGATGTCTGCCCATGACAGATACAAAAAATAAATAATAATAAAAAATAATTCCAAGGCATGAAACATTTAGATTATTTTATATCTAAATATGCTTGGCTGGATCAAGGTCCTGTGACACAGGTATGTATGGAATGAGGACAGACTCACACTTGTTTTGAATAAGAGCAGAGTGATGGTCATGCAGAATTATTAACCTTGACTCTAGAAATACAACAGCCACTGACCAGTGTGCATCTCCCAATGATAGCTGATTTGGACCTTTAAATATAGTCTTTTTCGGCCGACTTTTACAGTATCACCATAGACTATTATTCTGGGTACAGCTCTATGACACTAAAACCATGCCGTTACTGATTCTACAAACAGACTACTCTGGTGTCTTCCGATGTTGATCTGAATGTTCTACCACATGTGATGTAGCCTTATTTCTAGCGGTTGTTTTGACCGTTTTTATGAGGAAAGGTTGAGAGACCTGGGGCTTTTTAGTCTGGAGAAGAGAAGACTGAGAGGGGATATAATTCATATGTATAAATATATGAGGGTTGTGTGTCATGAAGAAAGGGGCAACCTCTTCTCACCTGTGCCCTGCAATAGGACAAGGGGCAATGGATGCAAGCTAGAGCACAGGAAGTTCCACCTCAACATGAAGAGGAACTTCTTTGCTGTGAGGGTTACAGAGCACTGGAATGATCTCCTCACAGAGATTGTGGAGTCTCCTTCCCTGGAGACTTTCAAGACCTGTGTGGGTGCGTTCCTGTGTAACCTGTCCTAGATTATATGGTCCTGCTCTGGCAGGGGGGTTGGACTCGATGAGGTCCCTTCCAACCCCTAACATTCTATGATTCTATGACCTTAAGGAAAGAGCCAATTACAGCACTGACAAGGAAATTTCACCTCAAACTATCAAATATCCTCAGCACAAAACTAATTTTCTCTGCCTCATATAGCTTATTGTGCCTTGATAGCCTTTTATATCCAACCATCAAAAATTTCACACATATAATAGGCTACTAGACCTTAAAGCTCAACCCTTTACAATAAAAGCACTGCTGTCTTTAAGCTTCTTCTAGAGACAACTCCTATCATTCTCATTGATTAACTGCAGCTCTAAATCTTCAGCCTGTCTCCATCTCCTTTTTAGTCTCCACACCTGTTTTGCCCAAATTTAGATCACCTGAATTTGTCCTGCCAGAGATCACAAGAAGAAATTTTGCTTTAATCCATGAAAATCCATCTCAGAGCTTCAAATTCATTTGTGGAATTTAAATAGTATTTCTTCATTTAAGTTGGGCAGATGTTAGATATTGTTAGACATATAAAGAAAACAGTCCTAGATGTGTTTCTTTTTTTATGTCCCTTACCTCACCTAAGAGGTCAGACAGAAAATACTGTGATTCTGTACAAATTCATGATTCCATACAATGTATTCGCCTTTGTTTCCTGTGGTACAGAAGAATTGATATCCCTCTTCAATTTAATGATGTACTTTGCAAATACAGTCCAAGTATCTGTAAATTTCTGGACTGAAGAGGAAGAATGAGGTTGAATTCTTCCAAAATCTTGCATACTCATGTATTCCATGATTGCTTTCACATTATATATGAAATCATGATACCATGGTCATACTGGCCACCCCATACACTAAGATCATAATCTACATAAGCTATGTCCAACCACCAAGGTTTATTGGGTCCTCTATGACCACACAGAAGTTAGCCTTTTGACAGTGAAAAGCTGAAATGTGTGTTTGTTTGAGGTAAAATAAACGAGAAATAATTCCATAAAGGGACAATAATTGGTAACAATGTGCTAGTCACAGTCATGGCATAGTAACAAATTCTTTGCATGAATAAAATGGCTCTACATGAACAAAAATGAATAGGATAAGTGCGTTATGGCAAGTCTCCAGCAGAATATAAGAGCTCCGGCCTCTTCTATCTCCTCTAATTTGTGTAGATTCTGTGGGTTCAAGAACTTACCAAGACCTGTTGTGGGATGAAATAAAAAATGGAGGTTGAATAATGACAGAGACTTTCCAAGGGTGCAATCTGTGGAGTAATTGAAAACTCAGTGGCATCCTATGTGCAGTTAAATGTGAGTGGACAGAGGTCTGGAGGACATACCCGTTTAGTGCCTAGAGAAAGCAGTCCTGAGTTGTCAGGAGTGGACAGAGCAGATGACCTCAAAGGCTTTTGCCATCTCTAATTTTAATGATTCCTTGAGCTGCATGGCTTGGAAATACAGCGACACATATTTAAATGATTCATGAGCTTCACACAACCAAGGAATGTTTTAGATGTCATGACATCCTGTAAGAGGCTTGGCACAGACCACGGCAGGAAAACAAGTCATCATCTTGGCCTGACTTTGTCAGAAAAGTCTCTGGTTTCTCCCCATTGATAAAAGTTGTCATTTCTCTGGTAGGTCCCAGTATGTGTTGCTGGCAGAGAGGAGGCAGAGGGAATGGGGAAAAAAAAAAAATAACAAAAAACCCCCCTCCAATCCTAAAAGTCATCATAACAAACTTGCTGCTGAGTGAAGTTGCTGTTTGGCTGAGCGTGGTGACTGCTGTGCTGTGACAGATCCTGTCAGGGAGGCACTGCCCCAGCTTGCAGGTGTAAGCATGACCTATCAAACTGAATGGGAGCTGACAGAAGGGATTTCTGCAATGTGAAACGGAGAGCTGACATGAAAACAGTGACGTGTGAGGGACTGAATCACCGCGAGCACAACTGTCACAGATGATGTCCAGAGAAATGACAGGAGAATACGAACTTTACTTGATGTCAGTTTAGTTGTCCTTTGTGTTTGGAAGAGCAACTGCTAGGAAAAAGAAAATTTTGAAAGCAGACAGGAAAAAAAGGAAAAGAAAAAAAACAACAAACAAGAAACCCAACAAAAACCCTTCATGCACATCCATTTCAGCCCAACATCCAAAGCGATGTCTTCTTGCAATGTTATTAGTATAGGAAATGCTATTTATTGGGGCTTTTGGCACACTTTCTTCTGACTAAATGGTAGGTTTGCCTAAACTATTTTAAGACTGAGATTTTAGTTAGTCTACTGACAATAACAAAGAAGACCTGCTATGACTGATGCTATCAGCTAATTTTTCATACTTCTGCAAGGATAAACAGTCAGTTTTTTCAAAGCACAGAGTAAGTATTTTCAAGACATAATTGTCTGAGGATAAAAAAATAAAACTATGCGCTAAGACATCTGAGATTTGTGTGGCATCGTGTTACAGACTTTCCGTATTGGACAATCACTTCATATCTATTATTCCTCCTGACATGCTGTTGTGTAGTTCTTCAACTCTCTGGGTCAGTAGCAATCTTTTCTTTGCACTTTTCTATGTGCAATCAACTCTCATCTAAAACAGGCACATTCAGTCTGTGTTTTATGAAAGTTGCCTGAGTGTAGAAAAGAAATGGTTTTACTATGCTGAGATTACAATAAATATAAAAAACTCACCTCATTGTCATGAATTAATCAGCAGTAAGCATGACCAGGAGTGGTGATGTTGGACAGATGCTAAAGACACCGTAGTTCAAGAGAGAGCAGACTAATCATGATCTTGCTACTGCCTTTGCCTGTTCCAGGTTGGATGACAGGATTGACATGAAGGTAGTCAGATGTGAGGGGCATGATAGTCAGTCCTTGAGGCGGGAAACAGGGCTCTCACTTCTCCCATACTTCTGGTTTCAACTAAAGTACCAAGTATGTTTCTCTAAGCTCTAAAGCAAAGTGGTCTCT
Organism: Eurystomus gularis; assembly: GCA_013400335.1. NCBI lineage: Eukaryota > Metazoa > Chordata > Aves > Coraciiformes > Coraciidae > Eurystomus > Eurystomus gularis. The sequence continues at coordinate 13,510 of VZZY01020159.1, read as the reverse complement.
GAAATCTTTCCTTTCTCTGTGACTGAAGTGCCGTGAAGTAGATCCAATCCCATATTCTTCTTTCAGTTCAAGAATAGCTATTTATTGTTGCTTTTCTGAGCAAGCAGACAACCCCTAGGACAAATTACAGTTGATGAGTGAAAGTATAGACTGGAGAGAGCCCTAAATGGCATATCGCTTATTCTGCTGACTTAGTTACAGTATCTGATTTGCTGTGGTTTAAAATAAAAACAAACAAACAAACCAACCCCAAAACTCGAACAATTTTAATTAAGTCTGATTCATATAATAAAAGAGCATGAACTATTAAAGTTAATATTTTTTGAACAGGGACAGAATTGGAATAGCAAGCAGAAGTTGTTTTCTCTGACCTTGGGTAAGTGTCTTTTTCTTCCTTCACCTGCTCTCACTGTATATCAACTGCCCATCAGCAATTGTTCAGTGTCTTGTTCAGTTGTGGCACAATTGCATTTGATGCTTCCAAATGCTCCCACATTGTAAATAATAGTTAACATCTCATCAAATTAATTCAGCTGGCTCTCAAATCAGATCATGATTAGAGATGAACAAAACCTGGAATGTTTTTTCTAGAGACTGATTCTTTATTTTCATTTGTTTCAAATGGGGGTGGGGGAGGGAAGCCAACATTTCAGAAATGTCTTAGAAGGAGGAATTACTTAAGCATTTCCTTACAGAAAAATTAAACGAGCCTTATTAAAACTTCAGACATACACAGCCTGAAAAGCCTTCCTTCAGGTGAATGACATATTGAAGTGAAATAAACAAAATTATGAACTATGAAACTATTGAAACAGAATGTTTCAACTTTTTCTTGGCATGCTGAATTTTGTTAAGTCATTGTGCATCAGCATCATCTTAGAATTCGAAACCACCATTTTCTGACAGGAAACTATTTTATCCAAAACCAATTCAGTCTTTTCTAACTCAAATGAATTTTGATTATAGGACAAATGACATAATAAATGGGATGAAATGTCTAACAAATTGCTCGGAAATGTTGAGATTATATGATAGATTTTCTTTCTTTGAGAGTCATATGCATATATGGCACTAGCCAGGGTATGATAAAAGACTTGGAAGAAACTAACTACATGTAAACATTTCTCATTCATTATCTTGGGTTTCGGCTACTATGTGACAAATCATTAGTCGTGGTGTAAGGCAAGCTTTAAAAATGTAATTACTTAATCATGCAGTTAGTTCCCCATCAATCCTACCAGCACTTGTTCTTAACTAGCTTTAAAGAACAAAATTAGGAGTAATTTGTAAGCAAAAGTAATTGAGGAAAAGCTGATATTGCCAAGGTGTTGACAGCACTACACATGGTATTGTTTCTTTTAATTCTCCAGCAGAGCAGTGGTCTGCAAACTTTGCTGAACAGCACTGCTGGCTGGCTGCTGGTGGAGCCTTGAAATGAGCCTCAATGTCCTAGTACTGAGGTCAGGAATAAGAATTTTCCTCATTTTATGTCGCCCATCTTCAAGGGTGGCTGTGGGATGGAGTAGAATTGAGGAAGGAGCTGTGGGGTCACTCAGTGTCATGGAGGTCCATGAGACCCAGATATTAAGCTTACAATTAATCCTGTTTGGTTTTCAGAGATCTTAACATCAGGAACAGCACTGACCCAGAAAAGGGAAAGGATATTTTGAGAGCAAGAAGAATCAGAGCTTGTAGCCAGTGAATTTTACACGTTCATAAAACTCCAGGGGATCTAAATTAGGTTAAAGTAGAAATGGGTGGTGAATAGGAATTTTTTAATGTGATCTGTTTCATTGGAGAGCACAGATTCATCAGAGCTTGAACTGCCACAAGGAAAAGATTACTTTTAAGACTTTTCTCACCCATGAAAATTCTGAAAAATGTTTTTAAATTATTCAAGAATCTGATCTTGACATTTCCCAAGGTGAAAAGGTCTAGTTCCCTGATTTAAATCAACTTGTGAACCATAGTGTGTGCATATACTATTTATCTATCTGTCTATCTATCTATCTATCTATCTAACACAATGCTGGAATAGTCAAAATGAAAATGAATGATTTAAAAAATGTTAAAATAAAATACTTAAAAACTAGAAATTAGATTAATTTTAAAATGCTTGTTCCTGAAAAAAACCACTTTGTGAGCTGGCTGGAAATTATTTATTTGTTCTGAAAGTAAGTCAATTAAAAAAAAAAATGTTTATGAAGACAGAAAGGGAAGAAAAAATGAGACATATTTTAGGGAAAAAAAAAAAAAAAGAACAAACCAAACAGATGGACTTTTTCCCAGGATTTCTTCTTCTTGTGCTAATTAAGTTTCCATGCAGGATGCTGCACATGGAGTTACACTGTTTATGGAGATTCCTCAACACCTGCCATGTATGTTATCGAGGAGAAAAAGACCAATAGCCAGGTCAGCTGGCAAGAAACCAAAGAGTTTTCCAGTGGAAATTTGTTTGCTTTTTGTCAGATATTTAATGAAAATTAATGTCAAGATCTGTATCCTCTGAAGATTTGTTATTACTTTTAGGGAAAATTGGTCTTAATTTGGGAGGGGGAGGTGTTGGGTCGGTTTTTGCCCTTTTGCAGCAGCCAGCAAGGCAATAAGAACTCTAAGGAATGAAGGAAATTAAGAGGTTTTCTGATACTGTGAGCTATGTCCTCACATGCACTTGCAGAGATACAGTGGAAGAATGGGCTTTCAGAAAAGAGAGTCCTTCTGGTTGGGGGTGAGGGGTGGAGAAGGATATTCAAAGGGAATGTGACCCAAAGAAGGTGGAAGTGACTTGTGAAGGTGAAAGTTCATTGCAGAAGAAGTTTCTACCCTGGCTTAACTGAAACTAATTAAGTGTGATTGCAACACATTTCAATAATTGTGCCTGTGGGTTTATTAGGACATAACGTTGAATGATCTTTAAAGGCACAGACCTCATGACATCTGATACGATCACAGCGTGCTTGTGTTAGCCATCTCTTGTCTTCACCAAGGGGTAAGAGATCTAATAAGAACCATGTCCTCATCCCATCTTAATCACTTCTAAATCACTGGAAACTTGGTATTGCAAATCCTGTCTTTATATCACACACTTATCTTGGCTAAGAGTTGCAAATAGGGAGGGAATAAAAAGAAAGTTACTATGACTGTAAAGAAGTGATGCATGCTCACAGATGTAACGTGTTTTGTATCATGGCAATTCAAAGTGATGGAGAAAACCGTGCCAAGCAATACACCCAAGTAATTTAGCTTCTCTTTTCCCTTAGAGATATTGCATAAGTAGATTGTGACTTTCATTGGTTGTTTTAGTCAACAGGTATTTTAGCAAGAGGAACAACAGCATTTGCCTCTAGGGTTTTTACACAAAAGATCGGGATGTGAATAGTGGTTTTCTTGTGGCTGGCTGAACGAGGGCAGGCTTATATTGCTTTTTTTCAGACAAAAGTAAAATCTCTCAGTTCAATCCTTGAGTTGAAGTGATGCTACTCCACAGTGATCTAGAAGCTCTACAACCCTGTTACTGAAGCCCTGGATGAAAACTCAAAAAAATCCCCCACATATTAAAAATATATTAAATGATGGTTCTGAATACTGTTACAGAAGAGGTTGCTGGTGCCCTTTAGGCTTCTTCACGAACAGCATGAGAAGAAATGGGCTATTGACCAGTTCTCCAACCTACGTAAAAGACCTCTTTGGGGTAAATAGGAGTGTGACAGATAAGAACAGATGATATATAACTGTTTTTACTGCTTGTCCAGTTGGCTTAGATTACGAATTACAGTGGTGGAATTCATCTCCTTTCCATGTTAGACAGTTAAATATCGGGTGCCTAGATGTAGTGTTTTTAGGTTTAACTTTTGTTTGTACCAGTAGATAGAAACTAGTACCTCCTAAGAGTGCTTTACCTGTCTCACTGTAGAGACTTATGTTAGGAAGAGACAAGTCACTATCTCAAGGGATCTCCTCTTATTTATTGACCCTTGAATGCCCAGCTGAGAATCAAGGCAAATAATATTTAGACACCTAAATCAGATGAGAAGGACATTTGAATGTTTTAACGCTGTCTCATAACAGCAGTGGACACCCAGGGCTCCAGTGGAACAGGTCTCGTCTAATTTTGTAGTGATGTGTAAATACATCAGTGATGTGTATGATAGTTGAAACATTTTTTCAAATATCCTTTCTAGTGGTTCACTGTGCAGCACCATGATAGTTGTGGATGAAGTACTGGGGCCTGAGTTGTGGGCCCCAAGATGGAGTTGACCTGTGAATGAGTCACAATCTAGCAGAATGTTTTGGTTTTCCTATTGGCTTCATGTTACAGAGGCAGAACCTGGCCCACCTGTGTCTCTGTGGCTCTGCCCTCAACCAGGTGGTCATGGTTGGGGTGGTAGGTGAGGCCAGGACTATGTTAACCAGGAGCTAATCTGTCAGTAGAGCTTCCTGCTGGATGTGACTTCTGCTTGGGATGGTTGCCTCTTGCTGAGCGCTCTTGGTGGTGTCCTTCCATGTGAGGGGCCACTGAGGGAGCCATCTCTGTCTGTTGTGTCCAGCAAGCTATGCTGGCACCACAGTGGGCAGCAGAGGAGTTAGGCCCACAGGAATTTATGGCAGGGCTGTCTGAAAGATGACTTTCAAGGGGATACTGCTGAGTTCAGTGTTGGCCTGTGTGATCAGGCAACTGATGGCAGCATCAAATGGTGATGGCTGAATCAGCACAACAGTGGACCATCAACATTTTATATTCAGCAGCATACAAGGCATTTGAGGGAAGATGAGTCAACTTCACACATCCAAAACCTAGGATAAAGATAAAGCAAACAGACTAGATTAGCTGGCTATTTGCTTCTCATGAGCTCTCACCCCAGACTCTAGACCTTCTAGTCTCTGTCTCTAAGGATGGGTTTTGTTTAAAACCTGCATAATGTGATGGTATCCGGTATTTAATAAAAGTACTGAAACTGCTACATGATGCCACAGATTCACTTGCTGAACATGTCATGAAGCAAAATTTTATAGGCATTGTAAAATCTTTTTACCACACACAGCTGCATTACCCAAAACTACTCAAATCTGCAGGGCATCTGAAACACACACTACAGCAATAATAGGTTTTGCTGCTTAAAAAGTGATTATGACTAATGCACAAAAACAATTATCACCAAGCTTAATTGCAAAGAATTAAGCACAGTATATATACGTATAGAAGTATGCACACATATATATATATATGTGCATATACATGGCATTCCATGTCGAGTTTCTTACGAGAAAACAGGGTCTAACAGAAATAAAGATGAGAATATGGAATTTTTGAGGTGAGGGAAGCAAAAAAGATACAAACCCTCCCAACACAAGAACAGAAAGGGCTTGTTCAGCTGAAGATGTGGAAGCCAGCCAGAAAGCACAGACAGCACTCTTAGTGTTAATTATAAAGAGTGCTTGACTAAGAATGACAATAATTGAGTTAGAGCAAAACGGCCATTGATGGCATGGTCATTTTAGGAGTTACCTGCAGTAAATCCTCAGATGAAGATTATAAAACAGGAGAAAGCTTAAATTCTATTTACTTCTTGAGTATATCTTCCCATCTTCCAGGAATGCATGTCTTAAAGACTTTGCAAGCCAGAAGTTCAATCTCTTTATTTTTCATAAGTCTAAACTAACTTTTCTTTCATCAGCTTTTCTAGCTGTTTTTTGAAAGCATTAAGGTTTTTGGCCTCAATGGCCATGTTGTCATTAACTTACCTGAATTATCTGCCTCCTGTATTGATACTCTTTCATACTGTCAAGATTGACTGTCTGAATGATCTGGAGAAAGCCAGTACTCCTATTAGGCTGGCTAAATTCAGGACAGCCTGTAGCATGTCTCTTCTCCCAGATAACTAGTGATAGGATAAGAGGAAATTACCTCAAGTTACATGAGGGGAGGTTTAGCTTGGAGGTTAGGAAAAACTTCTTCACTGAAAGGGTTGTTAAGCAGTGGAACAGGTTGCCCAGGGAAGTGGTGGAGTCACCTTCCCTGGAGGTATTTAAAGATGTTTAGATGAGGTACTGAGGGAATTCTGTGTTTAGTGGTGGGCTTGGGAGTGTTACATTAATGGTTGAACTCGATGATCTTGAAGATCTTTTCCAGCCGAAATGATTCTATGATTTCATGCCTGCCTACTACCCAGCCCTGCCAGACAGAGTCAATGCAATGTCAGTATAAAGTCTTTGTATAAACCAGCAGAGCAGGTACCAACTATATTATTGCAATCATTGCTTGGAGAGGTTATTGTTATTTCTTGTGCAGCTTCCAGCTGTGGGGGTCCTTAAAGAAGGATAGAGTCATGATTAAAGCAGAAATAATTGGGAAAAATGAGCTAAAGCCTCAATTGTTCCTGGTTTCATTGACTTCAAGAAAAGTAGGTCAACCGATGTCAGTTGGGGGCCCCAGTAGTTCACTGTTTCTTCTGCTTTAGGCTTTTGCTGTGACCTTCAGTAATTGCACTGTACAGCAGGCACACAAAAGGAGTGACTAAGTTGTTTAAAATGAGGTGGATAAAACACCGGAAAAATACAATGATTATTATTAGTACGAATTGCAATAAGGCCCATAGGCTGGAAAAGGCAATATTTGTAGTGCGCAATCAAACATGGATAGGATGATGCCTGGCAACACTCAGTTTCGCTGGCAAGGCTCTGTCAAGCAATCCTTTCACCCCTGGCTGTGGATCACTGTGTTAATAACTGTGTCAAGGCTTCCTTGTTTCTGCTGCTACAGATGAGTCGTTTGATGCTGCTTTAGACTCTGAGGCTGTCTTTGAACTAGTAAACCTGGAACAGCAGGTCAGTGGCACAACGTAGTTCCTACCATTAAACTGTTAGCATAGCCACTGGATTGTGTCTAGCTATATTCTCACAGAAAACTCACAGGGATGATTTGGGCAACAACATTGGAGCACTCCCCAGCTGGTAGTTTGGGTTTGAGGGTGATAGGGAGTGACTGTCTGGATATAAGCACTGCTGTGCCAGATAGTGTGAGTCCCAGATTTGTCCCTGTCTCAGTTTAAATATGTAGTCTGTGAGGATGAAGAAAGACCAATGTGCCTCTGTGGTATCTATCTACCCTTTACTCAAATAGCTCTTGTTGAAAATTAGTCTTCTTGAACTCATAGTGAACACAAAACTATGTACTGACATGAAGATCAGAAAATCGTGGGCTTTTTGCTTGGCTCCTGTACAGGAGTGGATCTTGGGGGATTTTTTGGCCAGATCATTTTCCTAAAAATATTTAGGAGGTCAGAGATTTGGGGCCCATAGTGATGCTGCAATATTGGTATTATATTTAGGATTAATTTCACTTAATCTAAAATTTTTGCATGTACTATTACCTCAACAGCTGCTACAGTGAATGGAGAGAAGCAGATAATTCAGAGGAAAATTAATCCCATGTCTCTTAAATGTCTTTCTTCAGATGGGACAAATTGCCTTCTGGAGGTGCACATCCTCCTCTACTAACTCTTAAGGGAGACCAGATGACTTCCTTAGAATGGAAGTCTGGAGTTTCAATGATTGAATTCAAACACAACTCGCTTCCGCAGACTTGGGGTTTGCAAAAGGAGGTTAGAACATCCAAAGCCACAGGGAAGTCAATGGGAAGTAGGTGTTCAAAGGCAAACTTCGGGTAGATCAGTGCTCCTTTACGAAATTGCTTAGGTGCACAAAGCTCTGCCTTGTAGGGGAAATCCACAGTTTTGTTTTCCCTGTCCGATGCCAGGTAACGGTTATGCAGTAAATTTTGATGCAAGTCAGTCAAGACTCCAAATCAAAAACTACTTAAATTTGCCAGTAAAGCAGAACAAACACCATTTGCCTTGTTTTATACTCAGTGGCCCCATTTTAGGAAGCACCACAGGACTTCATTGTTTAAATAGGTCTCAACCTTCAAAATAATCCCACTGGAAATTAGAATTCCCTTTTTTTTTCTCTCTTCATTCTTTAATTTCTACCATATCACTTCTATAATAGCTCACACAGATTACAGTGCATTTTTCTGGGAACCCCCTTAACATATGAAGAGTAGCAGAGCTTAAAGTCTTTAGACATAAACCATGACTCAACTAAGTGCTGTTCACACACTGAAGAGAGAAATAGGCCCTAATCTTGCATAAAATACTTGTTAGATAGAACAGTATCTTGAGCTTTTCAGGTAAATTCTAAATATGCAAATTCAGCTGTTTCAAAAGCAGATAAAAAGTTATGCAAAGCTTTTAAATTTTAAAGTTGGTGCATTTATTTCTGTAGAAATGAGAACACACTTGCATGAGGTTTTTTCGTCTTCATTGAGTCATGTAATATTTTAAAAAAAATTCTGTGTTTTTTACTGGTGACAAACTGGAGCTTTCTTGTTGAAAATCTAGTGTCTTAAAAATTCAAAGTTTGAGAAAATGTCAGCAGAAAAATCTGATATTTTACTTGGAGGCTGCTGTGTTTTGCATTTCTGCTGGAAAAAAAATCAGAAAAAATGTATTAGCTCTCTAGGAGAACATCTGTTTGTGATTGACTTAAATCATTAGTCTGGTGTTTTGGTTTGTTTTTTTTTCTCTTGAGAACCAATCTTCAAGCTTGTTTCTATCATTTCTAATAAAAATCCAAGATTTTCCTATATCAGTTTTGAAAAGATCAAAATGCTCAGTTTTCACAAGGGGGAGAAAATAATAGTGATTAAGTTGAGCTCTACACCTCCCAATAGAAAATAGATTTTTTTTAATGGAAAGCAGCCACAGCTGCACATAACAACACACATTAGTGCATCTTGCAGGGAAATGAAATCGAACAGCAAGACACGATCATAAGCCTATCTTGGAGTGTAGTCAATTTGTCCAGTAAATATTGTGGCATTAAGGGTTTTATTTGTTGATCATTTCTGATGTTAATGGTAATGGGCCCCTTTGGTATTGGGATATTTATGTCTGTGTGGTGCAATTTACATTAATAAGACTCATTAATTTCAGATGGTTTCTACTATGGAGGAAGGAAATATTAGAAGTGTTTTGTGCTTTTTTCAACATTATTCTCTCTCTCCACACAGCACAGAGACACTAAGCTACATGGCTGCACAACAATGAATGCTCCCTTGTTGTTGTTATTAATGATTTGCTTGCCTGCCAATGTTGAGGGTGGATAGCTGCCTCTTGGAGGAATGATCTTGCTTCCACATTTTACGTAGACTTTCCTTTTCTTTTTTCTTTCTTTTTTTTTTTTTCCCCTGTGTGTAACTCATAATTCCAAACAAAAGTGGAATAATTTTTGTTTCCTTCTGCCATTTCTTACATCCTCTTCATTTCCATGATGATGACAACCCTGGCCATCAGTTATATTCTGGATGCTAAAATTAAACAACTTTGTGGGAGGATGTATGACAGAAACGACAACTTCTTCCTTGAAAATGGTACAAATGACTTGGTTCTTTAGTGTGTTCAATTTTTATAACAGGAAATAGAAAGCTAATTAGTGGTTATTAAGGGCTTTCTAAATCTCTCTCTCTTTTATTAGTTGGACAATGAACAGTTACTTTGTATGAGATGGGAAAAGTCAAGACTAATAATTTATTGGGACTGATTTCCATAATGGGTTTTCAGTCACAGACTCATGGCACTGGCAGATCACATGACTGCCACTGTCCTGCCTTAGCTTCTAAATGTTTTTCATTCTTTGCAGAACTGGAAAATTCAACATTTTGGCTCTTTAAAACTCAGACTAATATACTGGAAAAACGTGCACAGCCTTGCGAAGTCTGACACCAAAATGTAAAGATTCTGGTTTGTTTGGTTTTTTACAGTATCTTCTCTTGCTTTGTTTTACTGCCTCTGAACAAACAAATTTGAAAATGTGCTCTTTTTGAAGGAAGCCAGACAACATGAGACCTTCTAAAGAAAAAAATCTGAGAAGCGATGAATAGTATAAGCAAAGCTGAGGAATAGGACTCTGGAGTTAAAATGAGAGGGTTTAGCCCTGGGGGAAAAAGGAAACACTCAGGGTTTTAGTCAGATCCCATTGAAAAGATTCTTGGTTTTATTGGCTTTAGTCCCTGAAAAGTCTTTATATCAAAACTGTGTGTTGTTCAGAAAGTTGCATACTATTCCAGCAGTTCTCAGGTTTTCCTCTAGTGACTCAGCATTAGAAGAAAAAAAACCTCTCAGATTTTTAAAATATAGGTGGGAAATGAGAAAGAATGTGTCCAGAACTCATTAAAAACATGTAAACAAGGTCCAATGGAAAAAAAAAAAACACAAAAACAAACAGATGGAAAGCTCACCATCTGATCGTGGTAATTACTGAGGTTTAAAAGGTCTTGTGTAGAGAGCAATCTTGTGTACATTTACGCAGTTGTGCAGCTTTTGGGTCTTCCATTCCTTCTGCCAAAACCAGGCTAAGCAAATGAGCATGCAGCAAAATATGTGCTTAGGTGTTAAAGTAAGTATTTAATAAATGGGAATTAGAAAAAGACAGTAAATAACTTAAGGAACTGAGTGAAGTTAAGGACATTGAAAACCGAGGTTCGATATATTAGGAATGAAAGATAGGACCCAATAATCAAACTGAAAGCTGCATTACCTTGTACCCAAAAGTATGAAAGAAATTTTAAGAAAAGAGGTCAGAAGAAAATTCAGAGAGCTTCACAATCAGTTTTAGACACAATTGGCAAATGACTGAAGAAAGAGATCGCTGTGTTAATATGTAGAAATGATAAATGGAAGACCGGGAGAAATATGCTAGGGCTTCAAAATTATGGAAAGGATTGTTCAAGCTATAATTATTAACAGAAAGCAAATGAAAATATATTAAGGTAATTGCCAAATATAAGATAGAGGAAAAGAGGCATCGCAAGTCAAACTTCATGTACTTTTTTGATGTAGTCACAAGTTTGATTTCTAAATGCAGTATTTATTGATATTCAATCGTATACCTTGATATACTCTCGATGTATACCCTTTTTTTTCTATCAGTTCTTCCTTTGCTGGTTCAATAAAGAGACAAGGTTTGATGAGAAAAAATCGCCCTGCTCAGAATTTCTCCCTCTTCATTACTTGTTGACAGTTTGATTATTTCTGTTGAAATGAACCGGAAGCGTAAATTCATGCTCTTCCCTTTTGCCAGACCGCAGGCAGATGCTTAACAGCAGTGGGAAAAATAACTGTCTCCCCATCTCCCTGAAGCAAACCAAAATTGCTACCCCTGGAGCTACGTGAGATTTCAGGGGCAAGCTGAGAAATGTATATTTCTCATGATAAAGCACTGATTAAACCTTCTGCGTTGTGTATACTAGTTCTTTATTTGCATCAAAGACAAGAGTGGCTCTTTCTGTAATGCAAACTCCTCTTTGATGGATTCTTTCTAAAGCTGCCAAGAAAAAATGCAATAAAACAATAAAGGGAGATATAAAATAAAAATAACAATGCAACAGAACAAGTTTACTATGCAGAATTAATGTCCTTATGGCACGATTATATTAACTCCCCTTTTTCATATTTACGCAGTGACTGCAGAGAAATACAGATAAGTTTCAATTACATCCAGTGTCCTACTTGCTTTGCAGTCATACTGTTGACTTGAAGATAAGCAATTAATTTGAGTCTGTCATGGCTCACCTGAAACTCTTCCAAAAATTTCCATGTGCATTTTGGCTTAACAAGGGCCGAGACTCATTTCCAGCAAGAAATTTGGATTTATCATCTGTGCTTTGATGAACAATAGTAATATGGATTTCTTATTAATATACACTAGCCAATCTTCATTAACTGCTAACTGTTTATGCCAGGGACTGACTTCAATGCAAAAGCCTGATCCTGAAGGTCATCTCAGGAGCATACTTTTTGAACAAAGCCGTTTCAACATTTTTTATTTCAGAAAGCTTATAACCAAAGCTGCCAAAATATATTATGGTATTTTACACAATACAAGTGAAATGTTTGTCCTTTTTAGTCCTGAGTTTAATTTAGTGGTTGAACTTGATGACCTTAAAGCTCTTTTCCAACCTAAATGATTCTGTGTTATATACTTCACTACCAACTCTTGTGAATTGTTGCTCCTTAGAAGTCCCCTTGGTTATTTCTTGAAGTCATTTCAGCCCTTAATACGAATCTTAAACAATGTAGGTCTTGACTGTTTGCCTCTCCGTTGTACTTAGATACTATAATACTGATTAATGTCAATGAAAATACTATGCTTAATATATCTGTTAAGAGCTACTATCAAACGCTGTATAAGCACTATGGCTTCCAGGATCAGCTGCAGATCAGCTATTTAATGCAGATAGTAGTTATCATGGCTGGATTACAGACACTTGCAGGGCTTTCTGTTTTGTGAATTATTAAAGCGAGGTATCGCTTCATGTGGGTGAATAAGAGTCTTTGAATCCGTTTTTACTTTTGAGGGTAGGTATAGCTAAGAATCCTATCAGATTGCGTCCTAGTATAAAAATCTGCTGTTACGTCTTTATAGTTTTGCCAAAGCTGAGCCATTTGGCTAGGAAAATTCTTTGTCCAGAGTTTTCTCTTTTGAAACATTTCTCCTAAAAATGCTTTGAACTTACAGTTTCAAAGTACAAACTGAAACAATAGTCAAGACACCATTAGTCCTGCTTGAGGAATCACCTGAAACAAAATCAGAGGTGCCGTTCATGTGAAAACCTTCCAGATTTGGATGATCTATGGGTTTTTTGGAAACTGCTCAGTAATAAGACAGTGCAATTACCCAGTAGTTTAGTCTGAACTCAGCATGATTCAGCCCCCCAGGTCTCCTAGAAGACTGTAGATCCTTGTCTAACTTCCATAACTTCTTGGTCTCAGAGCTGGGCAGCCCAGGTCTGGCAGTCTGTGAAGGGCATGGAAGCAGGGGAAAACCCCATGAGCAGCTCAGTAGGGTGCTTTTGATGTGGCAGCAGAGAATAACAGCCAACTTTTGCTACTAGCTACCTCTGTCAATGTGAGCTGAGGTTTGAATCCTGTTGATAGGTTTATGCTGGCAGACTGCATATACGAGAGAGGAAAAAGAAACTGCAAAATCTATTAACAAATGATGTGGTGGAACCATATGAGTCAGATTTTGTTGCTGTTTCTAGGTTTTAAACCTTAGGTGATTACCCAGCCTGAGAAACAATTCAGGTTATGTTCTCTGGAAACCAAACTACAACATGCTATTATCTCATTAAAAACTCTCTTCTAAGGAGTAGATTTCTGCAACAACCTTCATCCTAGAATGGTTAAAATGCAGAGTTTTCATATCTAGCATTCTTTGAAGATTCTTTGTTTGGTTTATTTGTTTTAGCTGAATTTAGTATCTGCCACCCTCAGACACCAAGTGAATCCAGCAATTATTCCTCATGGTTTTGAGTCAGTCCATGTCCAACTTGAAAAAGGAGGCTGGGCTTCTCATAGTGCCCTAAAAGCTGCAGCTTGTTTTCTCCAAGAAACCTGAGGAAAAGAAACAGGCTAACTGCAACCATTACCAGTCATAGAATCATAGAATC
>VZZY01020158.1:0-23390 GCA_013400335.1 Eurystomus gularis | reverse complement strand
TGCTGTAAAAAATAGGTTATGATCATACACTAATCTCAGAGGCAACCATAACACACAGATAAAAGCTTATGAACTGTAGAAATTCTGGTAGATTTGAAGTGAACCTGCTGCCATGTATGATACTGGATTTACTTTGTTTTGCATCCAGGTGACTGTTCTGACATACTGCTAAAGTTTTTCAGGAAGTGTAAGTGAGAGCAAGAAATCACAATTTTTGAAAGTTTTGAATGTTATGCCTCAAATAGGATGGTGTCCTTTTAGTTCTATTCAATTACTTGCATGAAAACATCATGAAGTTAGTTTCTGATTTTTCTTTTTCGGGGTAGCTTTTTATTCATTTAATTTCACTAGTGAATGTTTGACTCCTTATATTTACTGTGGATGGAGAGGTTAAAGAAGTGTTGATGGTAAGCTATATTGTTCTTGTGTTTGTTCTGAGTAATTGGTAGAAAATGTGACTCCTTAATACCACTTCAAGAAGTAGCAGCATAGGTATAGCAATGAAGCAATACTGCTGCTAGGGCAAGCACTGGCTGTATAAGCCTTCTTGGAACTTTGGACTCCTAGCCCAGACTAGTTGTTTGTGTTGATGCTTTCTTCCACATCTCCACTGCTGCCTGTAGTTGAACTAAATTAGAAGAAATACTGAGTATGAACTGTTTGCTTTTGTGGTCCTAAACTAAGCATTGATTTTTGTCCTATATGTGATAATGAAATCTGGAGTTTCTGCTTTGCTGAGTCTCTACAGTATTGTCAATTCCACAACTCTCAGATAAGAGGCAAAAGAAAGTTAAAAGCATTTAAATATCTTTTATTCTGAGACAATTTTTCTTCTCCTTTTATGCAAACCATAGTCTTTAACAGAATCTTGCTTTCATGCTCTGCTTACTTATGTATGTGTTGGAGAAGGGAGTGAGAGAAGATGAGATTTCAACCCTACTCATGCAGAAGATCCTGGGTGGAATAAAGGAAAGCGGGTTAAGTTATTAGGCAAGTTAAGGTTATACTTTGAATAAGCTGGTGAAATTGGAAAAATTGAGACAATTTATAATAGCTTCACTCTTTAAATGTTAATAAAACTGTACACATTTAAACAGACTAAGTTATGCATACAGGCAATTATTGTAGAGTAGTCATCCTAGCATAAGGGCAGAGCCAGCACTACAATAACTTGTCTGAGTTGCAATGGTTTTAATTTGTTCAGAATCAAAGAAATAGTAGCGACTAACTCAGATTGTGCATTACCATATTTTAATGGTGCTCGTGAAATATTTAAAATGCCAATGGCTTGATGCTTTCTTGAGGATTCTGAATTCAACTTTATAGTTAAAGATCTTTATTTTGTTATAGAATGTTATTGTGCTGAAAGCTTACTAGGGATGTTTTTCCCTATGTTGTACAGTACAGGACTGGAACACTTAATGGCTTATTCTATTTTCCTCATCCTTAGAACAATTTTTTATGTCACAGATAGGCTGATGGCTTGTGGTCCATTTTCACAACATTGGATATTATTTTTTTTTCAGGACTATTAACGACCCACCAACCTTCTACTACCATAAACCCCACCAACAAACCACTAAACTACCCAAACAGAAAAACCTCAAACCCTTCAACCTTTCCCATCTGTCTTCAAAGTGGCAGTCTCTTCATCAAAAGAATACTAATAGTGTGTTGAGTTTCATAATCACCACGTTCGATATTTTATAGCTAAACATAATCCTCAGAGTGCAGCTAGATATAATCCCAGAATGTAGGGTTTGGTGTGTGTGTGTTTCTTTTTCTCCACCAAATAAAAGCTACTCAATAGAAGCTGTTATAGACCATCTTTGGAAAAATAGTCATGAAAATAATGGAGCACAGCATATTTTGTCATATATAATCTTTCCATTCTAAGTTTTTCTATGATTGCTGCATAAATTGCAGTGGTTTTCTGGTAACTTCAATGCAATACGGGCTTTTCTCTTGCCAAAACAGGTATATTCCATCTTTTATTCCTCATCCTTACTGGTTAAAAAGGTGTTCTGTTCTGCCCTGACTGCTTTGTGCCTTGTGCCAGCAACAGTATTAAACTCAACAGTAAGATCACTTGGCAACTGCTTGTCTGAAAAGTAGCCCAGAAGAAAACAACAACAAAAAACAAACCAATTTTAAGCTGGACTGGTTCCTACTAGGATGCTGTGTGTGTATATAAACACCTGTGCCAGAACAAGGGAGGTGGTAGTAATGATGGGTAAGGCAAGTGGGAATGTCCTTTTTGCTGAAAGTACAACCTTAGGAAGACTGATCATAGTTCCCATGTAATCACAGCTTTGGTTTTGAATGTGAGTAATATTATCAAGGGAGAAGACAGAAGTCTCCACATTTTTAAAATTTATTTTAAAAGTTTTTTTAATATGTGTTAGTATTTAATACCCGCAGATTTCGCTTTTGACTTTTCTACAAGATTTTTTTTTTTGATAGCTCTATAGAGAACTTGTATAGAGATGCTAAGTTACTGTAGAAAAAGAATTATTCTTTCTGTGCTGAATTAATGGAGTGCAAAATCCCTCTAATGACCCTACTGAAATGTTTCTTGCTAATGCCAATTAGTTCACAAGCTGTAATGTGGAATGGGTAGGAAAATCATCGTGTACTTTCTCCATGGCCAAAGAAGCAGAAATGTTTTGAAAAAATCTAGCATGAAGTAATTGGATTGGCTGCTTTCAAGTGATATGAGAACCCTGCCAAAACCTACAAGGGAGGATTTACCAGCAGATTACCAACATCAGAATGGAATTGTGGTGTCTGCACTGACTGATACATTTGATTGACATAGTTAAAACTTTCATATTTTGTCCACTACTACAGTTTGACAGACTTAACCTGGTCCACAGGACAATGTTAAGGTTTTTTTTGAATGGCCAAAAATTTCTGCAGCTATAGAAAATATTAAGAAAGGTGTGGGTAAACAAATGAACTGAATGTGAAGGGGAAAAAAGTTGTCCAATGGTTTTGCTTATTTGAAGAAATTAAGTAAAACCAGTTCTGTAGGTATGCTAAAATCACAAAAAATTTACTGACATCTGCTTTGAATATTTGTGGAACAGAATTGGCTGATTTAATGTACATAAACATAGGAGCATTTCATTTAACTGTTGAGAGGGGTGTTTTACTATAAATGTGTCCCTGCAGAAGCTCTTGTAAAATTAAGATACTTGAAATTATAATGCTTTTCTTTTTTACATCTAATTTAAGACCTGTATCCATCCTGATGATTCAGATCTTTGAGGAACATGTGTATTTCATATATTCATGCAAAATCTAGAAGTCAGTATTTATTTTAGATTGGATTATAAAGTCCTAATATTTTTTTGTAAATTCATACTAAATAGTAGTAGTACAGCTATACAGCTATATGGTAAAACCTTTGTAATAACAGAAGGACTCCAGGTGAGGTAACACTTTGAGGTGACACTTTTCTGTACACTATTTGGCTACTCTGGTATCACTGTTAAACTCAATCCTAAAGAAGACTTTAAAAATGCTAAAGTTCTGTGTTTGGTTTTGTTTTTTTTTTATTTTTTTTAATTTTTGTTCTTGATGTAACGACAGAAAGTATTTTTAAAGTATTTATCGGAAAGAAGAAGGCTTTTGTAGGAAATTACAAGATTCAGAAATCCCATCATCTTTAAAACAGTCTTTAAGAGTGAGCTTGAGGAGAAATGCCGTGAAGAAGCAATGACATTATCTCTGGTCTCACTATAATGGTTCTATTTCCTGTGTCAGAATTTATAGCAAGGAAAACAAGCAATTTGAAGAAGTTGAACAAGTAACAGTGTATATGGTTAATATGTATGTAGTGAAAAGGTGCATTGTCCCATATGTCTGTGATTAAAACAAAACAGCAGCCTCAGGCTAACTTGTAAACATTTGTATTAAAGCCAGATGCCAACTAATTTGATTTGATAACTACTTCAGATACTGTGTTAAATAATACTATTTTTGAAAGATTGCTCAAATTAGTGATGAGATTAAGAGCATTTTTATATGTTTTGCTGAATAGCAAATGATGTTGGCATCGTTTTGAGGGTGTTGCTGAATTAGAGCCGCTGTGTACATGACCCTTTGATCTGAAATGAGCAAAAATACGCACAGAACTTAATCTTTTTTGGTCCCTTCTCTTTAGATGAACTTCGTCAAGCTATCGTGGCCATGATGAATAGAAAGGATGAACTGGAAGAACAGAATAGGTAGTTTTCATTTTCTAGTCAAGAGATACTATAATTAAAAAAAAACCCCCAAACTATTCTCTAATACAAGCTGTTCTTTGTGTAAAGCTATGCATAATCTTTGTGTAATCTTTTGGTGTACGTGTGATTTTTCTGTGAAAGGTAAGCTTAATATTTCAGCATTCCATACTGAAGAGTAACGTTTGCAGGTCAACTTTTTCCTTTGCTTTTGAATCACATGTAACTCTTCGTATCTTGGGAGCTTTTGCCAGTTGTAATTTTTTTCAAAGCCAAAGCTCATAGTCAAAAGATTCTTAAGATCTCTAGCTTTCCAAATGAGTAAAAGTTTGTCCTTATACAAATACTCAGGAAATACTCCTTTTTTCCTTTTCTGGTGCACAAGTGATGTAGGATGGCTAGCAATATTATGCTGAAAGCGGCTGTCATTTGTGGGTGTCTTTATGTTCACTGGGGCACAATGATGATGTAAATGTAAAGAAGGTATGTCACTTTAAAAAAATGCTATCAAACCTACTTTGTATTTATTTAGTCTATTGGAACTCATAATTAGATGAATGAAAGTACAAATGTATTCAGGACATATTGTAGTTGTGCTGTAGTAGGGCTATTTTGGTAAATTACATTTTTCTATAGAAATTTTTATTTGTTTTCTTTTTTTTTAATGTTCAGAGTACCAACTGATCCCATTTTCCTGCCTCTTATCCTCCCTGATCCCATTATTGCAAGTTATTGCCACATTTAACTTGGTGTTTTTTGGCAGAAGGACCAGGATGCTTTGGGTTTTACCATTACGCATCATGGTGACCTTTGATATCTCATCAAAGGTTTTACACACAGGTCTATGGCAGTGCTCTCAGCAGAGCCGAGACCCCTACCTTTCTCCTGATCTTACTAGTAAATATATTGCTTATAGATTATTCCTGAGATGTGTGGACTTGCACTGAAGCACTGAAACCATATTGATTATAAGCTGTTTACTATAATAAGTTCGTTCTGCATTGTGGTACAGTAGATACCATAACAGGCTGTTAGTGAGATTGTAATACAAAATAAGAGTGAACTCTTGCAACTGTTTTGACTGGGTCCTTTTTCCTTGTAGCTTTTCATTTCTTTGTACAATGAAGTGGATTTATTAAATTGAATAATGAAGTGACATTAATGGGATAATTCAGGAAACCTACTCTGTGATTTGTAGAGTATCCTCGAATTACTAGGTAGTGTTTGCAGTGTTCTGACAGAGGCTGTTGCCTTCTTCCAGATCTCTGAGAAATCTACTTGATGGAGAGATGGAGCATTCTGCAGCACTAAGGCAGGAAATGGACAACTGGAGAAGGAAAGTAGCAGAACAGGAAGAGCGACATGCCACGAAAGTCCAAGCCTTGGCAAGGTAAGAAGCGCTGACAGTGTCATAAAAAGTAACAGCAGTGGAACAAGGGAATAAAAAATTCTGCGCACAAGAAAAAATAATTTTCAAGTAGTTCAGTTTTCAGAAGTACATAAGTGATTTAGGACTAAAAATCCCATGGACTTAAGTTAGATTTGAGTTGAGAAAAAAACTTTGGAAAATTTTCTGACAACTTTAGTGGGTTTGCGGTTTTGGTTTTGTTAAGTGTTAACAGTAAGTGAGTTTAAAATATTAGTAAAACCACAGTTACAGCTCCAGAAGAAAGAATATTAGTGAGCTGAACTCATGGCAACATAAAGTTTAATTAAAAAAAGTAGACTGATACTGAGAAATAGAAGCCATGAAAATAGTGACAGATAATAAGACTAAATACGAAGGAGTACATGTATGTGTAGGTTAAATTTAAGAATACTTTCTCTCTTCATGGATGTATTTTGTTCAGTTCTGTCCCCGCTCCCCCCCCCCCCCCGCTCCTTAAATTAATTTTAATTTTACTTGTTATTTTGGAGATTCTTGGTATAGCTGCCTGCCCAGTCTGAAACAAATTACAAGTTCAAGGTCCTGATTTTATCATAAGAGTATATGATATTCTTAATGTTGTTAAAGTACCTAGCACTGTCTGCAAACAGTATTTTCTGAACATCAAAGCTGATAGAGCTTTTAAATAGAAGGGAATAGGAAGGGGAACAGAAACATCGTGTCTCAATGTTTATTGTGAATAGCCTGATGTTTCTATCCTAGAATAATGAAATGCTCATTGTAGTAGTGGAAGTGGATGCTTTGGTGGATATGTAAAACTTTTTTTTTTTTTAAATACACAACCTAGGTTGTTGTGATTCTCGCTCTTATATCTGGAGCCAGTGAGGATTTGTTTTGGAGACTTTTTCATTTTAATATTACTCCAAAGTATTCCCTCTGGTAGATGGCTTACATAGTTCCACACTGAGATTAGTATGAGGACCCCTCTCTTCCCAGCATGTTCTTACTTCAGTCAGTAGAAATTGTGTTGAGTAGTCCTAGTGTCAATTAAATTGAATAGGAATATTTGTGCCTTTATTGCTCAGTTATACAGAAGATGTCAGTGTCAGCTGCTGCTGACAGATACTCTTCTGTATGTAGTGCCACATATGTAAGCAGTAAAGAATGGGTTATGACAGAATCACAGAATCATTATGGTTGGAAAGGACCTCCAGGGTCATCAAGTCCAACCTTTGTCTATCCTTTTCAGTGATGTTTCCATCTGATCTCTCTTCCTTCCATCTGGTTATTTAAGCATGACTTTATTTTCCTTGGAGTGATGGTTTTTTTTCTTGTCCATTGTTAGATTTTCATGGCTGACCACTTTATTGACCGCTTTATCAACCACTGTATCATGAGCAACAGTTGCTGCCAAATAGCATCAACAGTACCAGTTTCTGAAGTGGTGCAACTGCTTCCCCCCAACTCTAGGAAGGTCAGCTGGAACAGGTTGCTCAGGACCATTTCCAGTCAGGTTTCAAATATCTCCACTTTGGCAATGACCTATTGACTGTGCTCGTCTAATAAGGTCCAAGATGCTTTTGGCTTTCTTTGCAAAGGTGCTTTGCATGCTGACATGAAGGCTTGTGGTCAGCATGTTGTTCAGCAGGACTCACAGATACTTCTCTGTAGAGCTGTTTTCCAGAACCCAGCACATATGAGAGCCTAGGGCTATTGCTCCCCAGATGCAGGATTTTGCATTTCCCCTTGTTGAACTTCAAGGGATTCATCCGAGTCCAGTTCTCCAGCCTGTCCAGGTCCCTCTGACTGGCAGCACAACCATCCTATGCATCAATTGCTCCCCAGTTTTGCATTGTCTGAACTTGCTGAGGCTGTGTTCTGTCCCAACATCCAGGTCATTAATGAAGGTGTTAAACAATGTTGACCCTAGTAGTGCCTTGCCTCCAGCTTGACTTTGTGCCACAGCTATGCTGAAAGAAGATAATTTTAACCCTCCCCTTGTCTGAATGTGATACAGCTTAAGACTTTTGAAGGTACATGTTGGTGAATAGTGTGATTTTCTTTTCGCAATTCTAAACAAGCTCTAGAGTAAACTAGGATGCCTAAGATCTTGGGGGTGATTCACATGTATAGGAAACAATGAACCTGTCCCAAGCGATAAATAAGATTGGTAATCTGTGCCTCATCACGGAGAGAAGTGTTTGTTTTCTACATGTGCAGGCAGAGTGCTTAGTGTCCATCATGAGGTACCACAGCTGAAATTCCTATGAGATTTTTATTGCATAACAGAACTGGTATCTGAAAATGATGAATATAAAGCTTTCTTTGACAACAACAAATATTTAGAATGTTACTGATTCTACTTTTGATGACACATCAAACCAAACTGCTCATTTGAAGGAGGGAGAGGTATGCTTAAGTGGGTTTGACAGTCATGTGACGCAGGGCAATTGAGACAATGCAAATGCTTCATCATTTAATATTCACGTTTCAGGTTATAGGAATTGTATATTCATATTTCTTTGACTCACTTCCCCCGCAGTTTTAGAATTTGCGGTGACATATGGGTGAATCAGATATTTGTCACGCACAAGCGGCTTTAAAGGATAGAAAAGGAGCTGTTATAACAAGATCTACAGAGATTCTCACTTAGACTAACTTGTTAAATGAGTTTATTTAATTCCTCTTACTGCTACAGAGACTGGATATGTTGTTTTGATTGTTCTTCTGAAAGTTTATCATGTGATAAAAACAGTGTTGGAAGCTGCTTGGGTACAACAAATTCTTGTGTCACTGGTTATTTTGGACTTTGGATGCATTTCTTTAATGATTCATCGCAACTTATTTTCTAGTTTATGAGAACCTTTGCATATAGTTATTTGGGAATATAGGTTTTTCTTCTGAATTCTTTTGTTGGTTCACTTTGTACACTGCAGGTGATGCTGCTGCAATAGTAAGAGTAGTAAAATTTTTGTAGTAACTAGTATTGTAAACCAAGAATTTGGGGAAGGTGAATAATTTGAAGAGTTTGAAATAAAAATTTTGAAAATGCTTTGCAAGTGCCATGCAATATACTAGGTGAGTGAGTGAGTGGAAACTAAGTTTTCAGAGATTTTATGTTAGTGAATTATCACTGTTTACCTTGAAAACAATTGATCACATGTCTAGAGTAGAAAAATTTCCTCGACTGTAATATTTTGAACATCTTACGGCAAGGAAAATAATTCGGTTAACAGCCTGAATATCGTAATTTGATGAGCAAATATCAGCTCTCATAATCTGAAGTATATTTGTGTGTCCCCAAAACTCTTGTGAAGAATTTGACGTAAATATCTTCCTGAAGGCTTTGAGACCACAAATTTCAGTGACGCTTCAGCCAGTGTTGAAGTGATTACTTCTGGCTATCTGCAACATTGATTTATTCAGCTGGTCTGCTAGACTCTCCAAAGAGTCTCTCTAGTCTTCTAGACAAAATGCTGGCTTACTTAGAGAAATTTTCTAGAGTTTCCTAAGTTCTCTTTGAAAAATGAAAGATTTCTTACATCATTTTAGTTTCAAGTAGTTTTAATCTAATTCTTCATTGTGAGGTCTTTGAATAGCTCTTTCATAGTAGTTATGATACTGTTTCCAAATCAGCAGTCTCAACCTATTTCCTAGCCTTCTGATAGAATATACTGAATAGACTCTCTAGTATAATTTTTAAGATACGGGGTTTTTGTTGTTTTTCTTTTCTTTTTTTCTGCTCACTGATAAGCCTGTCTCGAATTGCATGGATATGTTGTGCCAGTGGCTTCTTGGCAATGCTGACTTTTTTGAGATTCTTTTTTCTGTGTGGAATAATATTACATCCCTTTGCGAGGCAAAGAAATTTATTGAAGTTGACTGTGAAATTGGATAATCTCAGATTGCATATTCAGACTATATTCAGAAATGTTGGAGGAGAGCGTTTTACAAAGGACAGGCTTTGTACCAAGAGAAACAGATAGAAGGAGAAGATGATAATGCACCATGTAGGGATATGGGGGATTAGAATTTGACTGTACTTTATCTTACACTTTTATGTACCTTCTATTTACTGTAAATTCTGTAACCCAATCTGCCTCCTCCTATCTGTGTTTGTATTATCCACACTGCTTTTGGGTTTGGCGTTTTATATTAATCTGTTTTACAGTGCTTCATTCAGAGCTATAGCGCTTCAGTGATGGCTGAAATAATGTGTTGTGTGTCTTGAAATGATTGCATCATTTACCTTAAGCAGCTTCTTAAAGAGACGAAAAAATATCTCTTGTCCCTGCTTGTGAAAACAAGTTTGAATATTCCTATATGCAATGATTTTTTTAAAATTTTGTTGGTGATATGTCACAAGTTACAGAAACATTTTATAAAGAGTGAGATGTTATTTTATAAGATAAACAACTTCCTCATATTTCTTATCCATAAAGCCATTTTTTGCCTTTTCAGATGTGATAGCAGTGTGGAGTTAGAGCCCTTTCGTAATTTAGATTTCAACACAGTCTATGTTGTGAAGCTGTCATGGGGACAGTTTTCAGTTTATCATGCATATGGTGTTTGTCTTTAACGATAAGCAGTTAAGTTTATCACATTATTCCTCGTTACATTTTTTTTTTCAGTGATTGGCTTTATAGTATAATCTCATTATACTGTATATATTTCAACTTCTGTGAGTAATAGTTCTCATTTTTCTTACTTTGTTTAGGGTGTATATGACTATAGTTGTGATCTTGCACCTCCTAATAGTAGGATGATAGGATAATTCAGGTTGGAAGACATCTCTGGAATTAATCTAGCTCAATCCCTGTGTATAGATTCTACGTATTCTTGCAGTACACTGTTTATGTCAATTCATTCTCAAGATTCATGCAATGTTTTTATTATTTGGAGATTTGTTACCTTTGTAGTGTTTTCTAAAACACAAAGTTTGTATCAAGACATAGGCATCTGTTGAGGTTTTTGTTTTGTCTCGTTTTTCTGTAAGCCTGAATTGAGAAACAAGTCAGGTTTTAGGGGTAAGCTCCACAGAAAGCAGTTAGTATCTGGTGTTTGTGTCAGGAGCTTAATTACAGTATTCTTTCGGCTGTTATAGTTGAGATACATGAGAAGCTACTCTTTTTTCCAATTCTTTTCTTACTATGCTCATTTTACAGAAGCAGTAGAAAAATATTGATATCCTTTTCAAGAAGCAATTGTGTGGTTGGCTTTTTGGCTTTTTTTGGGTGGTGGGGTTTTTTTTGGTGGTGTGTTGTTTTGTTTTTTTTTTTTTTTAATGTTAAAGTATAGGAAAGTCAGTCATGTAAGGCCTCTTCCTCTGCAACAAAAATAACTTAAAGGGAAATTGTTCTTTAACGTTCTAATAAAATTTTTGAAGTCAACTTTTATAAAACACTTCCTTGCTGGTATTCATTTGTATTAACAGCCAGAAATCTTATCTGATGAACATAAGATGCATCTAATTTGACTTGCATAGTAGAACTTAACTGTGCTTGGCATATATATGCATGCTTCAGTGAGGATAACTGTCTGTCACAGAAACTTTGTGGACAGTACTGGAAAATAACCAACCTCCTTCAATCCCCCCTGTTCTCCTGTAATGATAGTTTTTAAAAGGGGTACTATAGCACAAGGAAGATGGGGGAGATTTCACCTATGGGGCTTTGATTCTTCTCCAAGAACACAGCAGAAGTCCCAGCAGGAGTGCTGGTCACTGCTGTGTTCCGTATGAGTAGCATCTCTCTTCTGCACTGTCCTTCCTTTGATGTGAGAACATGCTGCTTGTTATCCTGTTACGTTCATCCTGTCGATCTGACAGGCTTTAGGAAACAGTTGCTACTTTCCCTGTCATGAATTAATTAGTTGGTGAGGATATGCATTTATCAATAACATTGCATGCAGTCTTTTCATTCGTTCTATACATAAAAGTCAGTGTATATTTCCCAAAATGTGAACTTGTTTTACGCTACAAAAAAAAAAAATCACTGTTCTTACAGTAGTTTTGATTTTTTAAAAAATTTTGTTAAATTTCAGAAAAGATAATAAATAAGCATGTTTGTTGTTGCTCAGGTGTTCTGTAGCTGTGTACTGTTCATGAATATTTAAAGAAAATGTCTTTTTAATAAAACAATATTTTGTTTCTGTATTGGTATGGCCAACATCTGCCACTGAAAAGTAAATCCTTTACTATTTATGTTATATTTCATAGCTTTAGCGAAAGGGATACCTTATACTAATAATGCACTAGCAATGCAAGTTGAGCTGTATAAACAAGCCCTGAGCCCATGCATACTCTTGAAAGAAAATCACTGAGTGTTTTCCCTTTTTTTTGTATGAGAGTTTAGTGGGATCCTTAAGATTTTTCATGTAATTTGTGAATACATACAGTGGTTTCTGGTGAATTTTTAAGTGTGTCTGACAATAGAAATACTTAAGATTTTAGGAATTTTACAAAGTGGTCTCTTCCATTTTGGAAAACTAATAAAAGTTACTCTTGTGTCACTATTTAAAGTTTGGTACTTATATTCCTCTTCTCTTTGCTTGCAGTTGTTATTATGTACTGATTCATTACCATAATTAGTATTGTATTTTTCCTTTAGTTTTAAGCAAAGATACTGTTAATAGCTGAGAGTGGATACACATAATTCTGTAATATTCTCATTTATTGTCAGGAAAAATACTAAAGCAGAAAGCTAACTACAGACTTCAATTGCATCTTGAGTAATTTCACTGGATAAAAGTGCTATAGAATACAACATGCTCTGCTAAAAAAGGCTGATCCTTACTGCATGGCTTGTAAAGAAAGTGTTTATTGGAACCTGGAAATATCTTTATCTTGTTTTCTTTGGGGAATAGTCACAGAACTATGGAAAAACTACTATAGTTGCTTGAAAAAACTTCAGATGGAATAAAATTTATCCTGCTGTTAAAGATGCATGGCATTTATAAGTTGCTGTATTTAAATGTGTTTATATTTCTCTAGTCATACTTTTGGAGAGATTCCAGAGATAAACCTGGTCTGTCAGAAACTAACTTTTGTATTTGCTTTAAGGAAAAAAAAGTGGAGAAATGCATATGGTTTTTCCTTTGTCTTGAAGACATAAATCTTCAAAGATGTTCTGCTAACCTGCTTCTTATCTCTACCCAAATATTAATAAATCATAAAGAGGCCTGTGGAAGAGTTAAATTCTGGATTCTTAGGATGCTTTCAATTTTTTTTGTGTGTGTGTTTGGATTTCAAACCTTAGTATTTTTTTAAATGTAGCTCTTAATGTGCCGTTTTCTAGTTTTATAATCAAACCACCAAGGAAAAGTATGTCTTGTATCATCATTTTGAATGAATAATGACCAGTGGTATAAAGCTTAATCAACAACACACACTAGACCTTTGCCATTTGAGCAAAAAGAGTAATTTGTAGAAAGGTAAAATTGTTACCCTCTATCTTTGAGCTGATACATGATAAAATGACTTATCACTATGTTCAGCTACTTATTAACATGGGAGAAGTGATCAGGCAGGGAAATTTCTTCCCTTTTGGAGATGGGTGTGCTTTTTGTGGCATAGATCTGTCTTTGTTTTCCTGTGTTTTTCAGCCTGATTTTTTTTTTTTTTTTTTCCCCCCTCTATCCTCTTCAACTAATACTTAACAGTCTTGCCACTTATTCTGCAGCACAGAATGTGCAGTTGTTTGGAGCACTTCACTCAATGCTGAAAGCATTGTGTTTATCACTAGTCTTGCAACAGGCTCACAGTTTTGCTTCAAATTAGAGGGTAAAGTTTGGAAAAGTTGCAGAAGTAGAGCTGGGGCCTTCACCCGGTATTCAACATTCTTAACAATAGGTATTACTGTTGGGTCAGCTGGATGAGAATTTCTGCAAAGCTGAAATTCCCCCCCTCCGTCCTCAGCAGTCGTGAGGCCACACCTGGAGTACTGTGTTCAGTTTTGGGCACCTCAATACAAGAAGGACATTGAGGTTCTGGAGTGGGTCCAAAGAAGGCCAGTGAAGCTGGTATGGGCCTTGGAGTCTTTTGAGTACTGGCTGACGGAACTGGGGTTGTTTAGTTAGGAGGTTGTAGAGAGGTGGGTGCTGGCCTCTTCTCACAAGTTAACAAGTGATAGGACAAGAGGAAGTGGCTTCAAGTTGCACCAGGGGTGGTTTAGATTGGACATAAGGAAAAAATTTTTCACTGAAGGGGTTGTCAGGCACTTGAACAGGCTGCCCAGGGCAGTGGTTAAATCACCATCCTGGATGTGTTTAAAAGCTGTGCAGAATGTGGTGCTGAGGGACATGGTTTAGCAGTGGACTTGGTAGAGTAGGGTTGTGGTTGGACTGGATGATCTTAAAAGTTTTTTCAACTTAAATGATGCTATGATCCTTAATTCCTTTGCAGGAGTTTCTCCTCCTGTAAGATACTTGCTATGAATACCTGATTTAATGCCTCTTGAAGTCATTAAAGACTTTTTAGCGAGTGCTTGCTAATTGTTTTGTTTTGGTTTTTTTTTTTTGTAAACATGCTCTGATAAAAACAGCTATATAAATTCATGTATCAGGATGGGCCCTCTTTGGAATCTAGCTTAATACTAGTAATGAGAAAGAGATGTCAAAGAATGAGAAGTACTAAGATGATAAAGTGGAAAAAAATTGTGACTGGGCTTTAGTATCCTGCTTTGAATTTCAGTCTTGTATCAGAAACCTTAAGGGTATTAAAGTCTTTCTGAAGTTCATCTGTGCTGTATCAATTTTAAGTCAATACGCACAACAGTAAAAAATGGATTTCTTTCTTATGCTGTCTCAGTACAGACAGAAGGCACTGCTTCTATTCTCAAATGTAAAAATGGGATAGTGCATGATTATTTCATGAGAATCCTTCAAACTCAATATATTGTAATTGTATACAGTTCCTCTCATGCAGGCATGTTTACACTTCTGGTGAGAAATCTTTTTGTCTAGCTGTCTTTTTTTTCATGAATGAATTATTTACACTTGTTTTAATATTGCATATAGAATTAAACTGTGTTTCTGATTTTTTTTTTCCTCTTAATCTGAATATCATTGTCCATCTCTAGTGGAAAAACAGACTTGTTCTTTGTCGTCTAGGAAATGAAAAATATAATAAAATGCATAAAATCATCAAGGACTTTGTTAAAATTTGATAGTTGGGTAATCAATAGTTTCTTCTCAATTATTTAGCAACCTCCCTGTAAAGGACTGAATAAAAATGAAGTTACATAGTTCAGAAAACTGATATGAAATCTAAAGAAATATTCATATAGTACCAGTCTAGGGGTTTTATATATAAATATAGCATTGCTCACAAAAGCAAGTTATATTTGTGTATGTGTGTGTATATGTAGCGTGATTAAAGGTCATCAAGCATATTTACATATGCTTCCAAATATTTATCATTCTTTAAAAATTGCCATAAATAAAATGCCTACCTTTTTGTGTATAGTCAGTTTACAGCTTTCTGTACCCTGTTAAAAAGCTAGGGTTTCATCATTCCTAGAGCTTGTGCTGTTCCTCTGGCATGATTTTGACCTGCCCATGTCCTCTCTTCTCTCTAACCAGTTGTGGGTTGTGTGATGTTATGTGCTGCACCTGTGGCATCTATGTATTTCTACTCAGGTATTTTCTTAAGGAAGAGTAAAAGTTGTCTGTATTCGTTCTCTTGCAACATCTTTTAGTTGTTTCTTTTATATCAACACTTCTGGCATACTTGGCTAACTGAATGGGCTTAGATAATTGAATTTGCAGATATCATTTCATAAAATCAGGGAATAGTTTGGGTCAGAAGGGACCTTTAAAGGTCATCTACTCTAACACCCGTGCAGTGAGCAGGGACATCAGCTAGAGCAGGTTGCTCAGAGCCCCATCCAGCCTGACCTAGAATCTTTCCAGGGATGGGGCTTCTGCCACTTCTCTGGGCAATCTGTGCTGGTGTCTCATAACCATCGTTGTAAAAAATGTCTTCCTTCCATGTAGTCTAAATCTCCCGTTTTAGTTTAAAATCACCACCCCTTGTCCTGTCACAACAGGCCCTGCTAAAAAGATCGTCCCTATTTTTCTTATAGGCCCCCATTAAGTACTGAAAGGCTGTAATAAGGTCTCCCTTGAGCCTTCTCTTCTCCAGGCTGTACAACCCCAACTTGCTCAGCATTTCTTTGTAGCAGAGGGGTTCCAGCCCTCGCATCATTGTTGTGGCCTTCTTCTGGACCCACTCCAACAGGTTCATGTCTTTCTTGTGCTTGCTGGCTTTGTTTAAAATTTAACTGGTTAAAGTCCTTTGTATTTTCCCCCAAACATAAACTAAGGTGTCTGATGATGTTAGGTGGAGCTATGATAATACCTAGTCTGAATACCTGTACTTCCCTAAGAAAAATCAGACACAGGCACTGAAATAGAATAATAGTCAAAGGGATTACTTTAATTTCTTTTCTTACAGTTTTCATTTAGAAATGGTATGTGGCAAACTTTTACCATGAATATTGTTACTGAAGTGCTGGCAGTGGTGAAATCTTTTTCCAAAGCTGAATACTTACTTGCCTGGCATTAAACACTTGGACATCTAGTAAAAAGATCATCTAATTTTATACTGGCCATTCTGAATTTTCTTGTCTAGTATCCTATCCTTATTTTTTTAATAAACGATTTAGGTAGACAGTATCGTTTTTCTGCCATCAATGTAGCATAATATAGAAAATCTAAATTAAACAATTAATGAAATAATCTGTTTCACTGATCTGTTTATGTGGCCCCAGAAAACTAGTTTTCCTGGTACACTACTGCTGAAGTATTATTTAATGTCTAAGTGATTTTTTTTTTTTTTTTTTAATCTTGGTAACACGACTTACCTATTCTCTATAATAATAATAAGCTCTATCTTTGTTTCCATTGAAAGTGGTTTTCATCTATTTTGAGAAAACAGTAATATTTATTTATTCTGTTCTGTTTATCAACAGAGAAAATGAGGTGCTAAAAGTTCAACTTAAGAAGTATGTAGGAGCTGTCCAGATGCTCAGAAGAGAAGGTCAAACGGTGGAAGGTAAGGATAAACTGAAGGTGAAGGGGGGAATATCCATGCACATGGTTTGTTTTTCTGTACGCTACCATTGAGACAGGGTTTATTGGAGGCATAGGTGTAGTAACCAAATGATGGAAATGACTCCTCGACTTGTATAAAAACTGGCAATGAAAGAATGACCAGTGAACAGGTATGTCTCTAGTTTACAGGAATCTGATTGGGTTGGTTTGTGTGTTTGTTTTCCGATTGATCCTGGAATGGTTCTCTGTAGATAACCAACTACCCCATTCTGTGCAAGCTGTGGTCCGTGACCAACGCTTCAGCCACACAAAACAATCCTAGTGTGGCTGGGGACACGGTTCACACTTCCTCAAGCTAGCCAGTATGACATCAGCCATCCTCCTGCTGAAAGATATCAGCACCTGGAAAGATGACATTCTGTTTCTGTGGGTTGTCCCTCCTGCATCCCTGACTGGGCTGCTTGCTGTTGCGTGAACAGTTTTGTTATGCTGATTGATACCAAACAAAAAGAATGTTATGTGCTGGCATACTGTCAAATTACTGCTGAGGAGAAACTATCAAGAAGTCTTCGCTTTCCTTGCTGAGTCTTTGCCAGAACAAATTAAATCATTTACGCGAAAGTGGAGTTGGCAAAAGATAATTTTAAGTGCTGTTCAGCTCTTCTAACCATGATAGAATAGTATCTCCAAATAGTGAAAACAATATATTTGATATCTTTTGAGAAAAATACTGATGTGGATTTTTGTACTTAACTTTACAGAGCATTTTCTGGTAGATGAGGTGGTCTTACTTGTTTCCAATAAGAAACTTCACAGAAATAGCTATCAGATCGAAAATGGAATTTAAGAAATAATCTGTGGATTAATGTGACACTGGAACATAAGAATATTATTTTGAAGAGAGAAAATTTACAATCTCTAGATCGTACTGTTAGTATTGTTTTGGAGATCAGTATTTGCAGACTGCTTGAAATAGACTCTGTATTAAGAGCAGACATTTCACTCTTTGCTAACTTGCTCTGACTCTGAATTTTGTATCTGAAAGATAACGACTTACGTTATCAGCAGTGTTACCTGTTTTTCTTCAGTGGCCAGTAGTGATAAAGTGTCCATGACATTTTTACTGACTACAGAAGGTATTTTAAGAGATGGGGTGGCTATTCAGAAATTGGCACCACCTGTCTTTTTTTTACTTTTATTGTCAATATTGTGGTCATATAAGTGGCTGTATGAATGACTACTACATTAATTCTCCTCTTAAGGTCTAGTCACTGTACTTATCTGCAGTTTAAAAACTTCATTCATCCTTAAAAGGGTTTTTGTTAGTGAGAACATGTTTTTACTTCCGACTTTGCTGGAGTGTAGTGATTCATATTAAGAATTATTCACGAAAACCATCGCTTAAGCTTCTTATAATAGCAGAAATTATCCCTCATTAGATACTGACAGTTTCCATGATGAGCATAATTATAGGAAAAGAAAAAAATATTCCTAGGCTAGCTATATTCTGCCATGTTAAAATTATGCAAATTAGTGAGTGATAAGAATAGAAACTGAGTAGGACAGTCAGATCTTATAGATGAAAAAACGGGATGAAACAGTACCAACATTTCTAAAAATGAATATATGCATGCTTTATGCTCAGAGGATATTTAATCAATCCATGGTAATTTTCTGTAATATTTATCATTAGTGACCAGAATAAATTTCAGCTACATATACCATTTGTAATAGTTTTTGTTATATTCTAACTTCACACATTGAATTTTTATAAAACCATTTTTGTTTTTCCTTAGCTGCCATTGGAGATTTATGTGAAATTTTTAGTAGTTCTGGGACTTCTGACTCAAAGAAGTACTTAAGCCTGTATGTAATCTCTGAGAACTAGTATGTTTAGATACATTCCAAAAAAGGAGGGCAAAACAACAACAAAAAAGTTTTTCTTTCACCAGATTTATAGACACTCTTACACCCGTGGTTTATATCTGTAGCTTGCAGTATCTCATTGTAGGCATTCACATTTTTCAGGGGTGAGCCTTCATAATGAAGAATATTTGCATTGTTAGAAAGAGCTATTTGTACTTTTCAGTACATATATCATTGTGTAACAAGGCAAATGATTGAATTCCAATTGTGGTATAACTTAAAATGACCATAACAACTTGTCTTAAGTAATTTTGTTCTTAGCTTATATGCTTAAAGAGTTTACAGAGTGTATTTACAAGACCTGTTTTATTACTGCATTGTGAGATTGTGATAATTTTTTGGGGAAAATAGGGTTAAGAAACTACTGTTTTCCCTGTTATTGTCATTTTAAGTTAAAATTCTAGTTGGGTTCTTATATATTGATTTACATGCATAGGTTAAGGGTTCTAACTAGCCTTACGTGGAGACAGGGTTATGTAGTTCTGATCTGTTTTAAACTTGGATTTGTCCCAGCTGTCTTCTTTTGCTAGAATGTTAGGAAATCATCTTCATCAGAGAGGCATAAACTGTTGCATACAACTAATTTCACTGCTGCCCTGTGTTATCATGAGTAATTTCAATGATGATTAGTCTTCTTCCAAATGACATAAAAGCCAAAGTCTTGAATGTACTGTAGATTTTAGAGTTCTGTGTGTTCAGACTTTCTGTGAAACTATTTTGAAAGAGTCAAAATAAATTTGGCTTCTGCTGTGATTTTTATGACTATAAATAGAGAAGAATCTACATGTTTTCTACAATAATCAGATCAGATGCTCTGGAGTATGGCTTTTAAATAGCTTCCTAAAATAATAAATAATAACTGAAACTCAGCATAATACTTTGCCTTGCGATAACTTAAAAAAGCAAAACAACACTCAGCAAATGTAATTATAAATAAATTTTAAAAGATTCAGAACTGTGTCAAGTTCAGAATATCATACAAGATTTCAAAATGAGTAATCACTGCCATAGGCTGAGCAGTTTGGTGTTGGTATTTCAATATTTAGTAAACGAGCATCCTGATTTCTCAGCTGTCAGCAGGAGTTGGATGTGTACCATTTTTCAAACCTGCTTAGATAATATGTATATGAAAATGCTGCTCTTGGAAGTTTCTAGCTGAAGAATTCAAGCAAGATTTACAAGAAACAGCTCTTAAAATAACTTTTACAATGGAATTAAAAGAATAATAATCTTCTGCGTGTAAATATTCTTCCTCAAAGCAAAAATCAGTTCCCAGGCTCAAGAGTATTTAGTCAGATGAATTGGGGTGTTTTCTGTCTGTAACTACGTATACTACCACTATAAGGTAGAACTACAGTAAGGTTCTACCTTAAGTAGAACTACCTTATAGTGGTTGTATATATAGTTTAGATTTGGAAAAATGGTGAAAGCATTTGTTAAACCTCTTATTTATTAGAGCTTGATAATATGTGCTAACTTTTTTTTTTTTCCATGATCTATGAGTAAAAGTTGAATTAGACTTTCTGTAACTTGGAGAAAAGGAGATAGGCCTTCCAAGTGATCATCAAATGCATAAATGATAGCTAGGAGCAGAAATAGAATAAACTGTAGTTTTCACTGTGGATAAGAAAAGAAGCAATGGGCTTAAATGGCAGGTGAAGGAAGTTTGATTAGCTATCAAGAAAACCTTTCTGAGAAGAATATTTACATTTAAATAGGTTGTGCAGGGAAGCATAAAATCTCCATTATTGGAGTTTTCTAGGAATAAATTAGGCAATTAACTGTCAGGAATGAAATAACTACAGCTGATTCTGCTTCATGCAAAACCGTGAAATACTAGATGAAGTATGGAATGTCCATTCTCAGCCCTATTTTCTGTAATTTCTATGATATGTAAGTGGTCTGGGCAAGTAATGTGAAATGATATTTTGGAAGAGAAGTAAAAAAAGACTTAGAATCATAGTCTTAGTTTTCAAAGCCTTTGGGTAGAAATTGAAGTTACTACCTACGTATTAGATAGCTGTAGTCACAGAACAGAAAATGCTTTTAGTGTGCATTTTTTTCCTGCTGAGAGAACCTGTCTAAACACTGCTCACAAGAAAGCTTCCTGCAGTATTTGTATTTTAGTACTTGTAATGTTGTTTAATATTACAACCTGTTTGGATACTTTTAATAACTGTTTCCTTTAGAGCTATTACTTCTAAACAGGTTGTCTTAGATGCTTATGCAATTTAACATTTTAATTTGAGGTATCTCTTTGTTTTAGTTCTGCCAAACATTTGGAGCACCGATGGTGAATTTTCTATTCCAGAGCAAAAGCAAGTAGAAAACAATGAGGAATTGGCCAGCTCTTATGAAAGGAAATTGATTGAGGTAAAGTTTGTACTGCACAAATGTTATGGAATCACAGTTGTAACAAAACATTTGAAGCTGCAGATAGGTTCTTTGCTTAGTTGTTATTTTTTTTCCCATTAGTGTACAAGATAAAGTCTGATTTTTGCTTTAAAAAGAAAAAAAAAAAAGATTTAATTTTCAGGCTTCTCTGGTTAAAATACAGATTTGTTCATTCAACTTCAAAGCATATTTAAAGCAATTCAGGTAATTAAAAGTAATTTTCCTAACTAGGGTACGCATTTATACTTTGATATTAAAATGAATATTTTAATAAAAAAGTTCCTTAAGGCTGTAACTGGTGGTGGTGAAGTTGAAAGCATCACAGACAATATGTTTCAGGTATCGTATAAGTTATAGTACATAATCAGAGATGTTGCTGTTTTGTAAGTTGAGCTTTAAAATGAGGACCTACTGAAATCTGTAGCTGTTTCTGCGCTTTCTTAATGTTTTCTGATTGCCAAAATGTGTTTCATTTTTGTATTGCTTTACTGTTTGGCTTTTTGCATACTGCAGTGTGGAAGTGGATGATGGAAGCTACCAGCTCTGTTGATATGACCGTGTTAGAAAAAGTTGTTAATGTAGGATTCACTTTTAAGACTAATGTAAAATTCATTAAAGAAAAAAAAAGGGAAAGATTAGAGTTTCATCCTAAATTTAAATACAAATGGTTTTCCAGACAAAAGTAATGAAATTTAATATCTAATACCCATATCTACTATTAAATATTAAATGAACATTTTTATAAAAAGTAAAACAATTTTCTATGTCTTTCTCTTGCCCAAAATACTCTGAAATTGGATACTCATATTAACTGATTAACTTGAAGATGACTGAAAATGCAGGTCGTGCATCAAAGAGATTAATACAGTTCTTCTAAAACATTCATACTTGGTTATCCTTTTCTCATAGGGCCATGTGAAACTAATTCTCTCCCTAATGCATACCTTTGGTTGGGTTCTTCTGACTCCTTTCCTCTGTTCTGTACCTATCAAAAGAATATCTTAATTAAGAACACAGGTAAAATCTTCTTCAGCTTTAAAAGCATCCTCCTTAGTTATACTAAGTTTGTTCTGCATGTTCAGGCATTTGTTGCTAACACTTCTCAGTTTGTGGAAGGCAGGGTTAGCAGTAGCACTGATGACACAGCAGTGGATGTAACCACTGCAAAACCTTGTGACAAGTCACATTCAAAGAGGATGTCTGCCTCTGAGTCTCACTTACTAGCCTGTTGCAATATCACATACTCGAAATAGGATGTAACCCCTTTCTCTCCTTATGTCTTATCTGTGAGACATGGTTTCCAACTGGTCTGTTGCTCTTTGTGGCTGTAGACCAGTAATGAACTAGTGAACATATCTAATTAGAGAGAACATGACTTCAGCTTTCTTTGCAGTTTCAGCCTTTGATAGTTTTGTACTCTATTTAGGAGTAATTTTAGTTGTGGACTTTAACCTGCATTTCATGGGAGTTAAATTGTAGATTATGCTTGTGATGTACTAAATTGGTTAATGAGAGAAGTCTGTTGGAGACTCAATAGCATGACATTGAATTTTCAGTTCCCTGGCATAGACTAATCCTGTCAGACTAGGGAATAAGAAAACTAGCCCCTCTGCTGGAATAACAAGCTTTTGATGGACTAAAACTTGTGTCACAATGTATTAATCCCTTTTATTGTTCTGCAGAAACACTCATTCGTACAGGAAGTGGAATTGGAGTCCAGCCAAACAGTTAAAAAAAAATAAAATCCTTTCCAGCTCTCTAAGACTTTCCTTATAGAAGCCTGTACAAGAAACATTTATAGGAGTTGGAATTTTTCTACGTAAATTAACTAGGAATTACTCAGTTTTTAAAGTTCCATAGAAACCTGTCGTTTGCCTTTTAATGAGCTTGAAAATACCCTTGTACCTTTTCCTAAAGCTTGTAGACTTATCTTTTTATGTGGTAGGTGTATTATTGTATTTTTATGCCTGACAAATTGATCTCTGAGCATTTGGTATGTGAGGCTGGGAAACTGTTTTTCTGACATGGAGGGTGCATATGCCAGTCACGTGAACTCAAGATATGAATCACTTTGTTCAAATAAGTACACCCAGTAGATTAGAGTTGAGAGTTTATTTCTGAGTATTAGATATTCATGAGATCTGACATCTATCAAAAAGGTTAAGTTTAATGTTTTTTGAATTCCTGAAAAATTATGCAGCTCTTCTAAAAAGTTGAATTGTTCAAACATTTGAAACAATATCTACAAAAAGTAATTTTGGATGTTGAGCCAAGCTTTCACCGTTCTGGAAATTTTCACTTTGTGAATTTATACGCCTTCTGTTATTTCTTGTTGAACAACTAATTCATCAGCCAGTTGCATATTAAGGCCTTGAAAACGTGCTACCGATTTTTTTTTTTTT
>VZZY01020157.1:11617-23176 GCA_013400335.1 Eurystomus gularis | reverse complement strand
CCCCCCCGCCCCGGCTTCCTGTGCTACCGGCACGTCTCGCCCGCTGCAGGTACGCGCCGAGGCGCTGCCGGGAAAGCGCCTAAAAATAACCCCGACCGTTTCTGGGCTTTGCACAAGCTCCGCGCACCCTGAGCTGCTGGGGCCGGAGCGTGGGACCTGCCGGTGTGTGGGTTGTGGGGGGCATCCACCCACCCCCACCCCCACCCCCAAACCATGGGCAGCACTGGGGCTGGTGGGACCTGTGCCGGTTGAGGGCATCTCCACCCTGGGCACCGGCTGCCCTGGCACGGAGCTGGGCTGTGGTGGGGGCTCAGGTGGGACCCGCTCCCCAGCAGAACACCTTCTGTGGCCACAATCCCCCCAGATGCCCACCCAGCCCTGTGGGACACCTGGATGGTCCCTCGCAGCTGGCACATGGGGACCTGACCCCCTGCCTGTGGCAGAAGCAGCGAGGACTGAGGAGAGCAGCCAAGAGCCCTGCTCTGAGTGCTGGGGGACACTGGGGGACACTGGGGACAGGGTCAGGCTCCGTGCTGGGGGTAGGGGTGGGTGCATGTCCTGGGGGTGCTTGGGCAATGTGTCCTCCTGGTCCTGCCCAAGACATGAGGATCTCAGGTGGGGAAACTGAGGCATGGAAGAGGGGTCTTGCTCTGTCCCCTCCATCACTGGGTCCTGCAGCCCAGGGGCTGGGACTGGCCAAACGAGGTGGGGGGCAGTGAAGGGGCACAGAGAGGATGGGGCAGTGGGTAAGTGGAGCTGAGAGAGCCAGTCCTTGGCCCAGGGCTGGGTCTGAGGGCCAGCGAGAGGGGAAAAGGCAGTGAGGAACAGGAGGAACCAGTGCTGGAGGCCGGAGTGATGGGTGGGGGGGTGAAGGATGCTCAGGAGAGCCCCCAGGCAGCTGGGCATGAGGCAGAGGGAGCTGCAGCGCCAAGGAGCAGACATGGATCATAGAATTATAGAATTATTCTGGTTGGAAGAGGTATTCAAGATCATGGAGTCCAACTGTTCCCCCAGCACTGCCAGGGCACCACTAACCCCTGGCCCTCAGCACCACATCTCCACGGCTTGGAAACCCCTCCAGGGATGGGGACTCCACCACTGCCCTGCCCAGCCTGCCACAGCCCTTCACAGCCCTTGCCACCAAGAAATTGTTCCTCGTGGCCAACCTCAATCTCCCCTGGTGCAACTTGAGGCCGTTTCCTCTTGTGCTGTTACTTGTTCCTTGGGAGAAGAGCTCGACCCCACCTGGCTCCAACCTCCTGTCAGGGAGTTGTGCAGAGCCAGAAGGTCTCCCCTGAGCCTCCTTTGCTCCAGGCTCAACACCCCCAGGTCCCTCAGCTGCTCCTCACCACACTCCTGCTCTAGACCCTTCCCCGGCTTCGTTGCCCTTCAAGGACCCTCAAGGTCCTTCTTGGAGTGAGGGGCCCAAAACTGACCCCAGGATTCAAGAGACGACCTTCCCAGTGCCCAGTCCAGGGGGACGATCCCTGCCCTAGGAGTGACCTGGTGGGAGCCAAGCCTGTCACTGGAAGGTGAGATGCCACCATTAACCTCAGTGCAGACATCACCGAAGCACTGGAAATGGTTTCCAGGGAAGGGAACAAGCTCTGGGCAGCTGCCACAGCTCCCCAGGACAGTCTCTGGCTACCACTTTGACACCATCACCTGGACACTTGCCCCGAGCCCAGCAGAGGAGCCTTGGAGCAGGACACCGGCTGTTGGCAGGAAGGTGCTGGAGAAGAGGGGAGGGCCGGGAAGAGCCTCCGGATGACCAGAAAGCCTCATGCTCATGTCCCACCAGCCATTGAATCCAGAGCTCTTCTGGACACAGGAGCTGGCGACAGAGCACCCTGGGGCTGTCTCCACCCCACTCCACACTGGTCCCCAGGTCGGGGCATGCTGGTCTGGCTCAGCCCGCCTGGTCCACTGCGGTCAGCCTGGCACTGGGGCTGCCCAGGGCATGTCCAGCCCAGCGAGCCCCCCCCGACCGCTGGCACCGCGCTGCCGGCTCCGGCTCCTGCGCTCCCTCGGCCGCCCGCCCCGCGTCTCATCACTGCGGCAGCATCTGCAGCGCTCGGCTCCAGCCCAGCCCTGCCTCATCCATCTCCCACCCAGCCTCTGCCAGCTCCATTCCAGCCCTGCCTCTCCCATCTCCATCCTGGCTTTGCTTCTCCCATCCCATCCCATCCCATCTCCATCCCATCCCTTCCTTGCTCCTCTCCATCCCTCCTTCAGCACGGCTGGCAGTAGGTCTCTCCTGCTGCAGGTCAAGAAGCCCCCAGGAGCCAGAGCCTGACCTGCTCCTTGTCCTCCCTGTCTGCTCCTCAGCGCCCGGAGGTGCCAGCACTGAGACCCCTCAGCTCCGTGCCCCCTTCCCTGCCAGCTGTCTGTCCCCAGCTGTGGGGACATCACGGGCCCCATCCCTGCTCACGGCTGGTCCAAGCGGCCCCATCCTGGCCAGGAGGGATGGTGGCAGCGGGGCCAGTGCTGGGCACCCCAAGGCTTGCGCCAGAGCTGGGCATCCCTTTCCAGAGCCGCTCCTGGCTGTGAGCAGCCGCAAGCAGGGAAGGTGCCAGGGCAGGGGGGAGCTCACTGGGGACCTCCTGTCCAGCTCCTGGCTCCAGCTGGGCCACCTGGAGCTGCTGCACAGGACCAGGAGCAGAGTTCCAGGGATGGAGACCCCACTATGGCCCTGGGCAGCTGATGCCCATGTCACCTGTGCACTGGGGAGGGTGCCCAGGGT
Organism: Eurystomus gularis; assembly: GCA_013400335.1. Classification (NCBI taxonomy): domain Eukaryota; kingdom Metazoa; phylum Chordata; class Aves; order Coraciiformes; family Coraciidae; genus Eurystomus; species Eurystomus gularis. The sequence goes on along the minus strand of VZZY01020157.1, from coordinate 20,433 downwards.
CTGGAGGACCCTCCTGAGGTCCAGTTCGTGCCTGGCACCGGGCATCACTTGGCTCCATCCTCTTCATTCCCTTCCTGCAGGTGTTTACAGACTGATGGTGGTGGACTGATCCCCCTGAGCCTTCTCTGCTGCACGCTGAGCAGTCCCAGCTCCCTCAGCCTCTCCCCACAGCAGAGATGCTCCAGGCCCTTCAGCATCTTGGTGGCCCCTCTCTAGTCTGTCCATGTCCCTCTGGTACCGGGGAGCCCAGCACTGGACCCAGCACTCCCTCAACCACCCCTGCCACAGCTTAGGACACCATTTGCCTTCATTGCACAAGGACCCACTACTGGCTCATGGCCAACTTGGTGTCCACCAGGACCCCCAGGCCCTTCTCTGCCGAGCTGCTTCCCAGTTGGCTACCTGGGGCTGATCCTCAGCGTGGTCGGCACCAGAACTGGCACCTCCCCAGCACCGGTGGTGGCCCTGGGACCTCACCACACCTGCGCCTCCGGCTCTGCTCGCGGCACACGCAAAGCATCCGCGCCAGCTGCGTCAGCAGGATGAGGACCAACCAACCTCTCCATCCTGCTCTGGAGAGCCCAGCATGATGGGATGAGCATGCAAGGACACCCCCCAATCTCTGGGCCCCGGGTCCAATCTGCTGTCCCCCAACCCAAGTCCTGTGTGGCACTGAGGGGCTCAGCCCCTCCTCCTCCTCCTCAGGCAGCCAGTGCAGCTGGGAGCCCCTCGAGGGGACAACATGCTGGGCAGGGCGGTGGGGTCCCTGGATGGGCATGGTGGGTGCCGGTGGGGTCCCTGGATGGGCACGGCGGGTGCTGGTGGGACTGTGGGCAGCAAGTTCCCCAGATAGGCACGGTGGGTGCTGGTGGGACTGCGGGTAGTGGGGTCTGTGGATGGGCATGGTGGGTGCCGGAAGGGTCCCCGGATGGGCATGGCAGGTGCTGGTGGAACCATGGGTGGTGGGTCCCCAGATGGGAACAGCAGAAGCTGGTGGGACCACAGGTGGTGGGGTCCCCAGGTGGGCACAACGGGACCCCTGGATGGGCATGGCAGGTGTCGGTGGGACCACGGGTGGTGGGGTCCCCAGGTGGGCATGGCAGGTGCTGGTGGGACCATGGCCGTGGGGTCCCCAGACGGGTACGGCGGGTGCCGGTGGGACCCACGGGCGGAGCCGCGGCGCCGGAGCGGGGAGCCCTCCACGCTAAGGTCTTACTTTTCTCAGTGGCTTCCAGGAGTTTCCTCCTCCCGCGTTTCTTCTGGGGGTCGGAAGGGGCCAGCTCACCCTCATCGGCCGGGGCGTCCAGGCCCTCCTTGGGGGTGCAGCGGCCGTTCTCCAGCGCCCGGCCCGTCTCGCCGTCCGCCAGGCTCTCCGTCTCGTCCTCCTCCGGGCGCCCGCCCTTGGGGCTCGTGCCACCCTCCTCCGCGCCCTTCCACTGGCCACCGTCCCCCTCCACGTCCCCGTTGGGCAGCGGCTCGGCGGGGCTGGCTTCCGGGCAGGGCGGGGGGCACTTGGGGACGGCTGCGCTGTCTTTGGGGGTGTCACTGCTTTCCACCTGCCGAGGAGGAGGAGAGGGAAAGAAGCTGCGGTGGGTGCTGGCAACGCGGGGATGGACTTGTCCGCGCCTCCACCCGCGCCCTGCTGCGGCACCACCGGACCCCGTGGTGGGACCATTTCAGGGTGGCCAGCCCCATCCCCATCCCCTTATTGCGACCTTGATTCCCCACCGTGAAGCATGGATGTATCTCCAGGCCCACAGCCCCTACCCCCAGAGATGTGGCTCCATGACATGGTGACGATCTGGGGACAAAAGTGCAGTGTGCCAAGAAAGACCGTGTTCCACCTCCCATGTCCCGGGCTGCCGCTGCCTGCAGGACACCCTCAGGACCAGGACATGTGTCTGTGGAACCCTCAGGAGATGACACCATGAAGACCACCACACAATGCTGTGGCACCCACAGAACCACAATGTGATATCATCTGGAATAGGACATGCTGCTGTGATGCCCTCAGGATGAGGACACGCTGCCATGGGACAAAAGGACTGGGACATGCTGCCATGGCACCCTCAGGACTGGGACATGTGGACATGGCACCCTCAGGAGCAGGATACACTGCCATGGCACCCTCAGGAGTAGGACACATTGCCATGGCATTCTCAGGAGCAGAATATGGTGGCACAACACCTTTAGGACCTGGGCATACAGCCATGACACCCTCAGGATCATGACAGAAGACCATGGTACCATCAAGGCCCAGCACATGCTGCCATGACAGCTTCAGGAACATGACATGCAGCTGTGACTCCCTCAGGACCAGAACACATGACCACAACATATTCAGGACCAGAACGCAATGTCACAGTACTCTCAGGATGAAGACACATGGACATGACATTGTCAGGACCAGGACACAGGCACCTTCAGGCACCTTCAGGTCCAAGATGCAAAACAACGACACCCTCAGGACCGGCACAATTGGTCATGACAACTTCACAACCAGCACAAGTGGTCATGAAACCCTCAGAACCAGGACATGGTGCCATGGTAACCTGAGGACTGCTGCCATGACACCCTCAGGAGCAGCTCATGTTGCAATGACATCCTCAGGTCCAGGACATGCTGTATGGACACCCTCAGGACAAAGACACACCTCCATGGCACCCTCAAGGGCCAGAGCACAGGGCCATGACACCTGCAAAAGCAGGACATGAAGCCATGGCCTCCTCAGGACCAGGACACACGCCACAGCACCCTCAGGATCCAGACACACAACCTCGGGACCAGGACGCAACATCTCGAAACCCTCAGGAGCTGGACATGCTGTCATGATGCCCTGAGGACAAGGACACAAGGCCACAACATACTTAGGAGAAGGAAAACAAAGCCACGGCACCCTCAGGACCAGGAGACATTCCCATAGCACCCTTGTCATCAAGACACACCACCACGACACCCTCAGGCCTAGGACATGGTGCCATGAGATTCTCCGGAGTAGGACACAACACCATGACACCCTTAGGACATGGCACCTTCCATGGCACCCTCAAGGAGCAGGTCAACACACTCAGGACTAAGACACAAGGACATGATGCCCTCAGGACCTGGATACACTGCCATGACACCCTTAGGACCGTGACACAATGCCATGGCACTCTCAGGAGCAAGACAAATGGAGGTGACACCATGAGGATCAGGACATGGAACCACGTCACCCTCAGGACCAAGACACAAGGACATAACACCATGAGGACCTGGATGTGCTGCCATGACACCTTTGGGACCTGGACAGACACCATGAAACTCTTCAGGATCAGGACATAGTGCAATGATGCCCTTAGGACCATGACACAACGCCATGTTATCCTCAGGACCAAGACAGATGAAGGTGACACCATGAGGACCTGGATGCACAGCGATGACATCTTCAAGACCTGGACAAACAATCATGAAATCCTGAGGACCAAGACACAACACTATGATGCCCTCAGGACCTGGACACAACACCACGACACCTTCAGGACCACGACAGATGGAGAAGGAACCATGAGGACCTAGACACAACATCACAACACCTTCAGGACCAAGACGGATGGAGATGGCACCATGAGGACCTGGACAAGCAGCCATGAGACCCTGAGGACCAGGACACGACACCCAGAGGAGCAGGACACGTGGCCGTGCCAGCCCCAGGACAAGGACCATGACACGTGTGTCTGTGTACAGATGACAGGCGGAGCCCGGCCTGGGGACAACCCCGTGTGCAGCCACGTGTGCAAGCGTGACACACGTGGACACGGCCCAGGGAGAGCGTGACAGCGGGAAGGCGGGAAAGGAGAGGACGTGAGACAGGCGTGTGAGACAGGCGTGTGTGACACAGGCGTGTGCGTGTGACAGGTGTGTGTGAGACAGGCGTGTGAGACAGGCGTGTGTGACACAGGCGTGTGCGTGTGACAGGTGTGTGTGAGACAGGCGTGTGAGACAGGTGTGTGTGTGTGTGCAAGCATGTGTGTGTGTGACAGGCGTGTGTGACACACACAATCCTGTCACACGCACATGCCTGTCACACACACACAGGACTGTCACACACGCACACGCCTGTCACACACACACATGTCCATCTCACACACACGCCTGTCACACACACGCATACACTTGCACACACACACTCGCCTGTCTCACACACACACAGACACACGACCGTCACACACACGCTTGCACACACACACACGCCTGTGTGCGAGAGACAGGCGTGAGACAAGCATGTGTGTATGTGACAGGCACGTGTGTGACAGGCGTGCCTGTGTGTGACAGGCGTGTGCGTGTGACAGGTGTGCGCGTGTGTGACAGGCGTGTGTATGTGACGTGTGTGCGTGAGAGGCATGCGTGTTTCTGAGACAGGCATGTGCATGTGTGAGACAGGCGTGTGCGTGAGAGGTGTGTGTGTGTGTGTGTGACAGGCATGTGCATGTGTGTGCAACGGGTGTGTGTGTGACAGGTGTGTGTGTGTGTGACAGGCGTGTGTATGTGTGCGTGTGTGTGCGACAGGCGGTGTCGGTGCCCGCAGGACACGTGCCGCCATCCCCGGATCACGGCTGGTGCGGTGACAGAGCGGTGGGAGTGAGACACGGGGGAGGACCAGCTGCGTCCACGCTCACCGGCACACCAGGCCCACATGACAGGCGGTACCGACATCAGTGCCGGTGCCACCGGCAAGGCCACGGTGCCGGGGATGGTGTCACCAATCCCCTGCCATGCCGCTATTCCTGGGGCAGCCGCATGGCACCGCGAGGCACCTCATGGCACGGTGTGGCACAGCACAGCACCTCACGGCACAGCACAGCGCCTCATGGCACAGCGTGGCACAGCACAGCACCTCATGGCACAGCATGGCACGGGCCGGTGGCAGCCAGAGCAGAGTCAGAGCGAGAGGAGCAGCCTGGCCCGGCGGTTTCCGTGGCAAGGGAGAGTGAAAGTGCCGCTGCGTCACCGCGCCACTGCCACAGCCGGCGCAGCCGCGGCAGGGTGGGCTCTGCCTTGCCGGTGGGACCCGCTGCCATGGGGCCAGGGCGTGGTCCCCTCCCGGATGTGCGCCCGGGGGGCTCCCAGGCTCACGCCGGCTCCAGAGCTTGGTCCTCACCAGCGTGGCACAGCCACAGCCAACAGGCACTGGCACCGGCCTGACTGGGGTGCCCAGTGTGGCCTCGACCCTGGTGCCAGCAGCTCAATGCCCACGGACGGGCACCCAAAGCCACTGCCACAGCCACCCAGGGCCGAGAGCTCAGGAGGTGGCACCGGGCTCCTTTTCCGGAGTCCTGCGCTCACCTCCGCGAGTTGTGCACCCCAGAACCCCACACTCACCTCCGTGAGCTTGTGCACCCCAGAACCCCACACTCACCTCTGTGAGCTTGTGCACCCCAAGAACCCCACACTCACCTCTGCAGCTTGCGCGCCCCAGACCTTTGCGCTTGCCTCTGTGAGCTTGTGCATCCTGTGCCTCGTGCTCACCACCACAACTCTGCCAGCCCCGTGCTCCCCTCCGTGACCTTCTGCATGCCTGAGCTCACCTCCCATCCCTGTCCCACATCCCTGCGAACCCCAGGAGGGGCTCTGCCAAAATCTGGGAGCGTCGGGGGCTTTGCAGGATCCCAGGGATGGAGGGAGAGGCCCCAGGTTTGCTCCCTGTGGCGCAGGAGAGCCAGGGGCTGGCAGGGTGCCAGGGTGGCACGGAGGGGATCAGGCTGTGGTGGTGGGGTGGCACGGAGGGGATCCGGCTGCAGAGACCCTCCTGCCCATCCCCAGCAAACTACACGCCCCAGGATGCACCGTAAGGTGGCAAGGTGCCAGGGAGCCAATGCTGAGCTGCCATCCCTTGCTCTGGAGATGCTGAGATGCCGGGGATGGCGGCAGATGCTGGAGGAGGTTTGGCTCCCCAGATTTGCACCGTGGACCCCTCCCCAGGCGTGTGTGGCCGGTGCTGGGGGATGTGTGACGCTTACCATGGCGCATTGCCGTCGCGCTCGGGCGCAGGCGCTTCCTCNCGTGCTGGCGGCCGCGGCACCGCGGCACCGCGCGCTTCCTGCTCGCCCCGGCCACCCCGGCTTGCTGGCAGAGTCACTTCCTCCACTCGGAACCGCGAGCAGAGCCGGGAAGGAGAGGATGAGCCGCCCCAAAACCCACGGTGGGGAAGGGGCTGGTGAGGCAGGAGGGGTGTTGGGGAGAACCCTCGCATCGGCGAGGAGCCATGGCCAGGCCTGGCCACCCATGGGGACACAGGGAACGGCTCCCGAACGCCTGCCCGCTGCGCCGAGCTTCACCGCGCACCCCTGCGCCAGGCTGGCTGTGCTCCCACCCCGGCACAGCGCGGTGGTGTCACCTGTGCTGGGGACGTGCATGCCCCAAGGTGGGGCCACCACACACACACATGTGCTGGTGACATGTCAGTCACCATCACCGGCCTGGCAGCCTCTCCCTGTGCCAGAAGTGCCACTTCAGGTGGCAAAGCCTGGTTCCTGGGGAGGGCACGGCTCAACTGAGTCGAGCTGTGGCCACCGGGAGGGCGGAGGTGTTGTGCCAGGCTGCCATGGGGGAGCTCCTGGCCGTGACCAAGGGGACGGAGGATGAAGGACAAACCTTAGCGTGCTTGGATGATGGATGCTAGAGCCCTGGGAGGCCTGGAATACGAGACAGCATGTGCCCAGGTGGCCAAGAAGGCCACCAGCATCCTGGTTTGGATCAGCACTAGTGTGGTCAGCAGGACCAGGGATCGTCCCCCTGGACTGTGTGCTGGGGAGGCCCAACCTCCAGTCCTGGGATCAGTTTTGGACACTCACTCCAAGGACCTTGAAGGCCTGGAGCATGTCCAGAGACGGACAATGAAGCTGAGGAAGGGTCTAGAGCAGGAGTGTGGTGAGGAGCGGCTGATGGACCTGGGGGTGTTGAGCCTGGAGAAAAGGAGGCTCAGGGGAGACCTTCTGGCTCTGCACAACTCCCTGAAAGGAGGTTGGAGCCAGGTGGGGTTGGGCTCTTCTCCCGAGGAACAAGTGACTGGACAAGAGGAAATGGCCTCAAGTTGCACCAGGGGAGGTTGAGGTTGGCCATGAGGAACAATTTCTTGGTGGGAAGGGCTGTGAAGGGCTGTGCCAGGCTGGGCAGGGCAGTGGTGGAGTCCCCATCCCTGGAAGGGTTTCCAAGCCGTGGAGATGTGGTGCTGAGGGCCAGGGCTTAGTGGTGCCCTGGCAGTGCTGGGGGAACGGTTGCACTCAATGAGCTTAAAGGTCTCTTCCAACCAAACCGAATCTGATTGTATGACACCAACGGCAGCAGTGGGTCCAGAACTGGCTTGCAAGGGCACAGGGCAGCCCCATGGCATGGGGCAAATCGAAGGGGGACTCACGGGGTGCCCCAAAGCTCCCCACCAGGGGCTGTAGCTGAATGGACAATCCAGAGTCCATCCCACATCCCCCCTGGGAACAAGCTGGGGGTCTCCATCCCCACAGCAGTTCCCACAGCAAGCATGATGGGACCTGCTTCCTGCTGCATCCCCCTCATCCCCAGCTTGCCCCGAGCCACCCTCCCTCGGGATCCCTGGTTGCCGTCCCCCCACAATGAGGTGCCGGTGCCAGGGCCACCTCCTGCTCGGGGCCTCATCCTGGACACCGCGTCGAAAACAATCGCAGGGGCTGCCTGGGCTTCCCGGGAGGAAACGGGAAGGGCAGCAACATGCTCCGGGTTAGATGGCCGCCGGGGCTCGGTGGTGGCTGCCGCGACCCGGGGGGTGTGAGGAGCCCGGTGGCATGTGCTCCCCTTGGGTCCATGAGGCCGTGGCGGTGGCACCGGGATTCACCATCACCACTGGCCGTGGCGCCGGGGACCGCCGGCGCTGCCAGGACCACGCACCCGCCCGTGCCGCCCTCTCCCCACACCACGCTCTGTGCCACCCTGGCACCACCGCCCATGCCTCACCGTCCATCTGCTGCGCCACCCGCTCGGCCCCAGCTCCCTGCTCGCGGTGGGGACTCCCCGGGCCCTGTGGTGGTGCCGGACAATGCCAGGAAACCGCGTCAGGGGCACGGCGGTTTGCTGGGACAAGAACACGCAGCCGGCCCAGCACTGTGGCCACCACGCCCTGGCATGGCACCCATCTGAAACCAGCTTCCAGCCCCTCAAGGGCTGCCCCAGCCCAGCCTGGCACGCTGGCTCCTGCCATGCCGCCACTTCCCTACCTGGGTTGGAACCGGACCCCAGCTCACCGCGCATCCCAGTGCTGTCGCGTTGGGAGAGCCGAGAGGAAGGGGAGGCTGGGTCCCACCCCACGTCCCTGCCCTTCTCCTGCGGTCCCGGCGCCCATCCCCATCCCCAAGGAGGGCTCAGTGGCGGGTCTGCCTTCCTGCCCACCCACCCGCTTCCTCTGCGCCAGCCGGGCCCTGGGAACAAGCGCTGCCTTTCTCCAGCTCCCCTCCCCTCCGCTGGGCCCCCGCCAAGGACGCGGCTCCGCCGGGAGCTGGACGGCCCCATGCAGGCCTCGCTCGCTGCCGGGGGGACGCCGGCGGGGTCTTGGTGGGCTGGCTGTGCCAGGGACCCATGGAATCACGCAATCGTTTCGTTGGGACAGACCTTCAAGATCATCGGGTCCAACTGCTAACCCAGCACTGCCAGGGCACCACTAACCCATGGCCCTCAGCACCACATCTCCACGGCTTGGAAACCCCTCCAGCAAAGGGGACTCCACCACTGCCCTGCCCAGCCTGCCACAGCCCTTCACAGCCCTTCCCACCACGAAATTGTTCCTTGTGTCCAACCTCAGCCTCCCCTGG
>VZZY01020156.1:153870-173170 GCA_013400335.1 Eurystomus gularis | reverse complement strand
AGGCATCACCCCACCATTCAGGCTCATCTTCCAGAAAGCACCAGAGATAAACACAGTGGTGGAACTGGCAACAGCAGAGGTGAGGCAACTCCAGAAACAGTGGGATGTGTCTCAGGTAGGAGGCCTGATGAGTCCCAAGAGCTGCTGTGCCTCTTCCTGGAATTTGCCCTCTTGTGGCTTTATGTGGGTTGAATTTTCCCTCCTCTTGGGATGATCACTTGTAAGTACAACTGGGAAGGGTGTTTCTCCAAGGCATGAGGTATGTGCTTGATCCAAGGAAACAACTAGAAAATACCTACAGAAAAACATTTGCCTACTGCTCCAGGGTGTTCCTGGCCACCTGCTAACCCCAACATTTCCGGTTTAGGCACCTACAGCTTCGCTTCCAACCACCCCAGTGAGCCCGCTATCCAGAGAAAGACTAGTGAGCTTTTCAGAGGAAAGAAGGTAAAGGGAATCAGTGTTGGTTAAATCAAGAGCTTATTCCAACAGGTGCTGGCTTTAGCTATCTAATCCCACTACGGGATGGGAAGGCTTACAGGCTCCCTCCAGGAAAAGGAAATCCAAAAAAAAAAGGAAGAGGAAGGGCCCCAGGCAGAGGAGAGAAAAAGCTAGTAAGAGAAGAGAGGAGAGAGAGAGACGGGGAGGGAAAAACAGCAGGAAGGTCCAGGAAGTGAAGAAGCGCAGCTGTATGTCAGGCTCTGCTTCCCATCTTTCCCAGCCCTGACGCTGCTCCAAATCAGTCTGTCGAACCTGCTGGCAAGGGATGGTGCTGTGCAGGGTTTGAGAAGAACTCCATGGCAGCTCCCTAGGGGAGCTATCACAAGGTTTGTTGAGCACTTAATGTTATTTTCTTTTCACATCAATATTGTTGTTACCAAATAAGTTTTGTGTTTTGTGAATTGAAGAAGCCCTGGTGTCATTTCAGTCATCGTCCTGGGTGTCTGGGCTGGGGCAGCATCAGGGCTGAGTTCAGAAGCTGTGGGAGTGAAACTCAAGCACAGAATCGCACAGAACAGCTGAGGTCGAGAGGGACCGGTGTTAGTGCTAGAGAGAGAATGCTGGTAGTGATTTTGGGGATGATCTGTGCCTGAAAGGGAACGAGACCTTTTGATAGCGACCGTCTGAGAAAAGGGAGCAGCGCCGGAGAGAGCCTCCGCCCGCCGTGATTGGCTGAGCCATGGCCAATAGCGTGGCTGTTGCCGGGCAGGCCCAGGCAGTGCGGGCGTCTCCTCCCCTCCCCTGCGCCTCAGGCAGCCGCGACACGGGGCTGGAGAGACGGAGCCACAGGCTTGTCCTCAAGTGCTGCAGCCACAGCCCTGGGCAGCAGGAGCAGCGTGACCGGAGCCGCTCCTCTCAGCCAGGCCGGCACCTGGCAGGAAACAGAATCTGGCCCCGGCCGCAGCCCGTGCTGAGCCCAGCACCCAGGGCCTGCCCCGGGCCTCGCCTTCCCCCGGCCACGCAGAGGAGAGACGCCCTGTCCTGGCGTGGCCCAGGGCAGCCTCCCGTGGCCAGAAGGAAAGAAGGACAGAGCCCCGTCCCTCTGCCCATGGGGGCTGGCCACCGTCCTTCGTCCCTGGGGCTGCCTGGCGCTGGAGGCCCTGCAGGGCTTCAGGGCCAAGAAAAGGCCAGGGCCAATCACACATACCAACAGTGAAGGAAATAATTTAGATTTATTACTAGGCATCGAATGAATGATGATTTAATTATCAATTGTCACAGCCATAACAGATACAAACTTCCCCTCTACTCTGCTTCGGTATCCCCCTCTCTTTGCATTACCTGTCTTTTCAGCTTTCCCTTTATCTTCAGCACCCGCAGAAACAGCTATGTTCCTGTGCAACCTCAGTCACATCTGCCTACCACCATTCCAAAAGGAACACGCAATTATTCCTCATCTTGCAGGCTTGGACTCACAAGAGACTCTTTGGATTAAGAAACACCTTTTTCCATCTGATGTACACAGTGGCTTTACATATAACTTGAAGAAACTATGGTGGTTAACGCAGTATTCAAGGAAGCTCATGGCCAACTGATTCCCTAAGCACAGCCAGTCAGTAAGTCCTCGCTCAGAAGACTGAATGGAGTTACGCACATGACAGGAGCAAAGCTACAGGCTACCCTACAGCTTTCAGACATTAAAGAGGAAGTCATCTTCCATAAATCTTGCTGTACACAGAGAAGACCACCTGTTTCATATCAGTTTCAGTCCTAAACATTAGTCTCTGGCATCTCAGCATCACCTTCAAGTGTTTTTAATACAGCCTTGCTTTCTGCAGCAAATGAAGAATGCGAGATGCTAACCAGTGAGCTGCCAGAACTTCATGCTTCAGAGAAGCTCTTGGAGCTATATTTAAGCACTTGCTATAGAGAATGAATGCATATTGTAACAATCACTGCTGCATGGAAAATGCTGAGACAAAAGACGCATCCCCTTGCACAGTACAGATAGCTGTTCTCCCACTTGCCAGGATAAACTCGCTATGTTGTTTTGGGAGTGATTACAGCTTTCTGAAGTGCTACTTGTTTGTTTGTTTTAAGCCAGATGGGACAAAAGATAAGCAAGTCCTTACTAATTAGTGAAAAACCATGTCCAGACTCTGTTTCTCCTTTTTAGGAAAATTAATTCCCTTACTCTCCTTCCTTATGGATATCATTTTAACAGGTAGCCTTCCTTCTCATGGTTGTATTTCAGCCCTGATACTGCGAAAAGCATTATTTAACAGAAAAAGAAAGAATTGCCACCCAAACACCTCTTTTCCCCAAAACAAAATGCTGCTCTCTAGTGGAAGATAATTGTATGATTTAATTTCATTAGAAGAATTGTTTTAAAATTTTCACTTTGGTTATCAGTTACTGGAAACCATAATTCATTTTCCTAAGCAATGACATACAAGAGTAGTAGGTCAGGTTTGTTTTATTTCAGTCTTTCAGATTGTCCTGTGAGATCTTGGTATTTATTTCTCAAGATAAATTTGCTACGCATTTATATCAATACTGTATTCACATCCAAATAACCTGCCAAGTATTTGTGCATGAAACACTGACACATTTTCTGATTTGATCCCTTTTAGGTTTTTTTACATTGTCTAAGAACAGAAATACACAGCCAATTTTTCCCCTTCTCTTAGTTTGTTTTTTTTTTTTCCTACATATTTAATTACTGCCAGACTTTTATAGACCTGAATACATGGCTTTAGCTAACCAGTTTAAAGATACAACATTCATCAGTTACATTCACAGAACAATTTAGGCAAATATGCAGATACTATGAAAGTCTTCATCCTGTTTGCTACGGGTTTCTAAAGACATTCCTGTCTCTAAGGACAGCGATACATAACTGAGGAATTACCTGTTGCAGTGGTTCTTTCAGCTTATCCTAAAACAGTGACAAGTAGGCAGACATCAAAGGGTAATTGTTCTGAAGGAACCAAATGTTACCCTACTTGTAATTAATTTACAAAATACAGCATTCATTTGCTTTCCTTTTTTTTTTTTCTTTAAAAAAAAAAAGGCCAAAAAGAAAATAGCCCTCCAAACTAAATTTCTTTAAGTTATGGACCAAAACAAGCACAGTTCTGGATTCACTCCCAGCTTCCCATACTCACAACAGGAAACCTATAAAGCACATGCTTTCATTTTGTTATCTCTCTGCAGACAGGAAACATGTATAAAAGTTTCCTGATAAACATACTAAAAAAGTACTTTATTAGTTTTCCTTTTTTATGAAGTGCCTTTAAAAAAAAATTAGCTCTCAGCTTAATGGCTTACTAATTAATTTTAACTACAATTTTTGCCTGCATACTTATTTCACCTTAAGTACTCTTCCCATCAAATACTGTGGGAAAAGAACAGTAATTTGTCAAAGTATATAGGTTAAGCAGTCACAGATTGCTAATTAGCAACTTCATCTGCAAAAAAATTAATCCTGTCCGGTCTGTATCTGGTCTTCTGTCAAAATACATAGGCTAGATACAGTGTATAATAACATTATACAGGCTTGCAAAAGCACTCAGCTTAACTTCAACCAGCAACGGAAGCCGCCCACTCTACACAGACAGCCCTGCCCCAGCTCCACAGCAAGCGGCTGCAGCCCCTGGACATAAACTTGTCATTCCTGAATGTCCTTAGCTGCATCTTGCCATCCAGGCAGCTGTCACAGAAATGTATTTCACAGCAAATACCTAACCCTCCTGCAACACTCAGGAAGTAGAGCTTTACTTAGCTGCTCGATTTGATTTCTTCGTCGTTGCCTCCCCCCTCACTTGCACTTCTGCTCATGTTCTGCTCTGTTCCCATCACAAAAAATATGCTGCCCTTGCTGCTGAGCTCAGCTGATCCCTATTACTGCAGCCTACTGCCAGGCCTCCAGCTTTTCCATCAGAATTGTCACCAAACCATCAGGTCACTTTCTGTGTTCCAATGAGAGGGACCAAAGGTGGAGTTTCTCCGGCTTTAGTACAAAGAGACTTACAGAAGCTCCCTCCATCTCCAAGTATTGACTGATGCATTTTTAGAAACAATTATTCAGCTACTTAGTATTGTCAAACTGCAAGAAAACTAGTGATGGAAAGTTTTTTTTGATCCACTACACACATAACCCAGAACTACTAATCTTGAAAGAATACAAATTAACTATGAATCTGCTTTGTTATTTACATGAGATTACAACCAAAGTGTTTTCAAGTTTTAGGGCAAGTCATACAGCAAAGTATTTTCAGTAGACCTCTGAGGGAAAAAAGAAAAAAAAAAATCAAGGATCAGTTTATAAATCAAAGAGTTTCTAAGCCTGACAATTAAGGAACAGTTTATTTTAAAACACATTAAAAATATGGAGAGAATTAGAAGTCAGGATATGGATAGTCATAATTAGCTTAATGAATTTTGGTAGCTAATTCTTGCTTTCCTGAAAATATGCTACCAGCAGTACCAAAATGAATGCAGGTTCCCAGGCCTCCTCCCACTCTGAGCTGGCCCTGCTGCACCACAGGCTATGCAGCTCATACTTGAGATTCTTCGGCAGGCCAACTGTTCTAAGTTCAATGCCTATGTTCTACAGGAGTGGGATGATGTTTAAAATTAAGGACATCTGGTAATCAAGTTTGAATTATAGTACCTAATTGTTCCCTTAATCCAATTACTAGAGATTTTAGTATTAACTTCACTGATGTTTTTACTGTAATAATTCCAAGACATAAAAGAACCAGTGATGCTCTTCTATGTAAAGACACGTTAACTGTCTGGGATGTTCTATTCTAGGGCTTCTACTGTTATCTACTAACTTTTCAGAAATAATTTCTTGGTATTTTAAATTCAAGTGTAAATTTTAGGAAATATCCCAAAGTTCTATTTCTTTGACCACTAAATCTGACCCTTAAAAAAAGCTGCTGATGAGTGAAATCCAACAGCCAACTCATTTACTGACTGTACAGAAAGCCCAAACAATAATTACTAATTCAGAGTTCTTGTAAACAATCTATTTTTGGGTGAAACACTTATGAAGCACATAGCCCGCTGAGAGGGCTAGATGTGTTTATATTTACTTTAAGCAAGATAGGCTTTATATTACATATCCTTTTAGGTTGTTAATACCTGATACTTAAGCTCAATTGCCCTAACTGAGAAAATGTAGGAGATGGAAGTTGGGCCGCCCATATTTTTTAGTTATGCACAAATATAATGCATCAGTAAACAAACGTAAGATTTACATTTTCTTTATCTCTGCCTCTTTTTACTGTCATATTAAAGAAAATAATAACAGATGTAGTTCACTGAATAACACATACAAGAGAGTAAAACCGCCATTTAAATAGCTGTATTTCACTACATTTACAAAAAAAAAAAATTCCACTCCAATACCAGCTCCACCTGTTTATACCGTCAGAACAATCTTTATTCACAAAAATACCAAGCACTATCTGTAGAATTTCTCATGATAAAATGAAGTACTTATCCACAGGAAAGGTTTATGGTCTCTCTCTCCACTTGGTCCCCACCTGTATTTTATCTTTAAAAAGAAACAGAGCTGGACTTCTATATAGACAAATCAGTAAGTGGCAATCTCACTGAGACAACAAAGAAAATTTATACTTATTCTGAAATTTCTATTGTTAAAAGGGAGATAGCAAAACATATATGGCTTTTAGAGCAGGTACTAAATGCATTACATACTCAATTTTTACCCTGCCAAAATCTAGGCAGAATTCTTAGTATCACATTGAAAATACAAAATTTAGGAAAAACTATGCTGAATTTCACATAAGGTCTTCTCTGCATGGAGGATGATTTAAAACAAAACAAAACACTGGCACCTTAAGACTTAAAACAGATTTATATTCTCTGAATTTAGCTTTTATTTTCTTGTGGTTGCTACATAAAGACAAACTGCAGCACAAATTCATTTGTTTTCAAATGGAAGATCACTCAGCAGCCTGCTTTTACTTCATGAGTGCTCAACTTCAGCTTTTGTTTGTTGTTTTTTTTTTTTTCCTTCTCTGTTTTGTTCTCTCCAACCTTGATCCATGCCCAGATGAACCTTCTGAGGTCCAACAAAGCCAAGTGCAGGGTCCTGCACCTGGGCCGGGGCAACCAGCATTATCAGTATAGGCTGGGAGAGGGCATACTGGAGAGCAGCCCTGTGGAAAGGGACTTGGGGGTGCTGGTGGATGAAAAACTGGATACAAGCCACCAATGTGCAATTGCAGCCCAGAAGACCAATCACCTCCTGGGCTGCATCAAAAGAACTGTGGCCAGCAAATCAAGAGAGGTGATTCTGCCCCTCTACTCTGCCCTGGGGAGACCTCACCTGGAGTTTTGCATCCAGTTCTGGAGCCCCCAGCACAAGAAGGATGTGGACATACTGGATTGCGTCCAGAGGAGGACCACCAAAATTATCAGGGGAATGGAGCATCTCTCACATGAAGACAGGCTGAGAGAGTTGGGGCTGTTCAGCCTGGAGAAGAAAAGGCTCCAGGGAGACCTTAGAGTGACCTTCCAGTACCTGAAGAGGGCCTACAAGAAGGCAGGGGAAGGTCTATTCCAAAGGGTTTGTAGTGATAGGACAAGGAGTAATGGTTTTAAGCTAGGAAAGGATAGGTTTAGGCTGGATATTAGGAAAAAGTTCTTCAATGTGAGGGTGATAGGTCACTGGAATGAGCTGCCCAGAGAGGTGGTGGAGGCCCCATCCCTGGAGTCATTCAAGGTCAGGCTTGATGGGGCTCTGAGCAACATGACCTAGGTAGAGATGTCCCTACTTGTGTAGGGAGGTTGGACCAGATGACCTCTAGAAGTCCCTTCCAGCCTAGAACATTCTATGATTCTATGACTATCCAATGCTGAGAAGACTAAGATACTTTCTCTACAAATTTAAACATACTACGCTGAAATGATTTAAAATCCGTATTAAATCTGAAAACAGCTCCAGTGGGCTGAAGATGCTTTCAAATGCTCATGGCAATGTATGAAAACAGCTTCCCTTTCTATTTCTACTTCAATTATTTTAATAAAACTAGGTTGTTCAGACAATCTTGCTCAGTTATAAAACTTTTTTGAAATTAAGACTGCTATAAATTACAGATTCCAGCAGTGTAACAGCTGCTATAATATGAAAAGCTATTTATAATTTGTCATGTTCTTGTAACAGTCTTCTCAGAATTTAGTGACAGCTTTATTGCAGGTATGTCCCAAAGCAGAATCTTGGGGAGGAAAACTATTTACCCGATCATAAGTTGGGATAAAAGAAAAATAATTTAAAAAACCCCACAAGCAAAGTGCAAGTATCTCAAACACTTTCAGCAGCACTTTTGAAGTTTAACTCAGTATGAATGAATCAGAGACTCGTTTCTAGCTTTCTGAATCCTCTGTTCTTAACTGCTTAGACTGACGTCTGCAGCTCCTGTTGAAAGGCCATTTCCAAATGCACTCTGTGTTAGCTTATAGAACTCTCGGAATTTTGGTTTTATTTATCACATCTGAATACACATGTGTAATACTGACTTAGTAGCAACTTCCACTCATTAGCATTAACACAAAGATCTCATTGGAGCACATGAAAAAAAAAAAATTACCAGCTGAAAGCCACCTTACATCTACTGTCTGGTGCAGAGAAGCCTCTCCTTTCAGAGTCTGTAGTAATAACAGGTGGCAAACAATTGGACAATCCTTTTGATAGTACTTCACTTACCAATCCACAGTTACTGAAACACACAGAACTGATAACACACATCTTAATTTAAATGTTTACTTGCTATTTCTTGTTTTCTACCTCGTATTTTGTCCAAATGCTATGTAACAATAGGAATATGAAATTCATTATTATCAAATATCAGAGGCCTCCTGTGAGGGGTTGATTCTTTGTCTGCTTTGTGCAACAGTTTAAAAAGTCCCGTTCCAATATTCATCGGAATTCCCATGATGATGCACTCAGAAACACCTAGGAAAAAACAAACAAACATGTACATCCAAAGAGTAAGCATTTAAAAAACTGTTTTCATTTACCCATTCTGTATGCATTGCCTATCAAATCTCCCTGAACTCCACAAGTAAAGCCCGAGGTCTCTTCATTAGAGAAAAGTTACATTTTATGGTCATCAGATTAGTATTTAATCTGCATTGTTTAAATTCTAGACAGGAAAAATTCAGCTTACCTAAACACTTTCTCTAGCAACAAAAGAGCTTCAGAAGGTTTGTTTTTGGAGATGACACATTCCACTCAGTGACAACAGCAGAAGACGCAAGGCAAAGTTACTTTATGTTCATTCTGACTCAGTTCTAAGACTTCAGTCAAATCTGGCCAAGTTCCCTTGACACCCCTGCAACCTCCCAGTGGAAAACCACTACTTCACGCTGTAACATTTGCAGCATTAAAAGCAATCTATCAGATACCAGAAGTTTTTTTCTTGGCATACCATTACAATCCAAATGACACTTTCACACCTTCTCAGGAGTAAAAGAACACTGTCCTTCACATAAAAGTCTAAGAAAATACCAATAAATAGCTGTACCTTTGAATGCACAAGGGATGAAAGTCAGTTGGTTTAAAATTCTGGCAGGATTTGATTGGTAATTTAAATGTGTTATGAATGAAGATTCTGTATTTTTTGCTCTTAGACCATTCCTGCATTTCTGCTACGTATTTTGCAACAATATGTGCTTGAAAATCTCATGCAAAACAGAATTCTTAGGAGTCACTTAGTCTTGGGGCCCCTACAGCATGCAGGTTTCAATTGATAAAGGAAGTAAATACCTTTCTAACACCTAGAAGAGTAAAACCAATTTGGTTTTGCACAAAAACCTTTCAAGCTGAGCCAACCTCTGAATCATGGAAACTACATTTAGATTTTGGGAATTTTTCTTCTCTTGCAATACTTCTATGCATACAACCAGAAGCTCTTCCTCCTCAGCTCCGTTTTGCATCATGGACAAAGTAATAGTTAGCAGCATGGGACAGCAGTCATGTATAGCAGGAAACGTTCAGACAGAACATGCCACTATAAAATACAAGTTTGTTTCATCTCTGCTCAGACTACCGTATACTAGAGGCCACAGACAGTCACTGGATGGGTGAAGATATTGATGTTGTTGGTGGCAGAACTGCCAGGACAGCATACTCAGCCCGAACAGCCATCCAATGGCTTTCAACGCTACCAGTTATCATCTAGCTCAGATCTAAGCATCTGGCTGACAGCTATGATCTGCTGCTCTCACTTGTCAGCTGGAAGAAGCTAGGTAAAGATGTACCTGCTTGAATTCTCCTTTTTCCTGTTTAACCTACTAGATAGAGACTTGTTAACAAATCATTCTGAAATGCGTGTAGCTTAAAGCAGAATGCAACCTGGGAGCAAAGGGGCTTAAAAAAAAATTAATTCCATTTATTAGGGTACATGGCAGAAATACAAAATCAAGAGACAAAGAGAACGACAAAACTCATCTGTTTGAGTTTTCTGTTTGGCTATATGTATATGCATGCACTCGTGTGCATGCATGTATATATTTTTAAGCTTTTATCAGGTTCTTTTATTAATTTGCAAGAAGATGATTCAAGGGATGTTAGTAAACTTAACTTTAGACCTGAAGAAATAAATCTCTAGAGAAAGGGATCTTCCCTTTTCTGTTAATGAATGGAGTACTGATAAACAAGGCTTCCAATGAAGAAAAACATGTAATTTTTATCTATTTACATCAGAACTGAAGAGATCAAGAACTTAGATTTTCTGTTTATTTCTAGTTACAATTGACAAATCACATAAGCAATTCTTATGCACAGTATTATATTCACCTATGCTACCTGAGACATGTCTTCATACTTCTTAAGAGAAATGAAAATGAAACTTAAAAACTTAATGGGGTACTAGATTCCTTCACCAACTCTAGGTGCTGAAGATACACAGACTCAAAACTGAAAAAAACTGAGCTACTGACAGAGGGATGTATTTCCTGGTGATGCACTGAGCAACACGGTAAGAAGTAAAACCAAATTACTAAAAGTCTACATTAATAAACATACAACAAACATTCAACTGACTTCAGGATCTCTGATAGAGATTAGAAGCATAGAAACATTCACCAAACTTCTAGGATCAAGAAGTATGGATTAGCCATGTAAGCTGAAAGGGAAGCTTAACAAGGACAAAAATCCCATACTTCGAAGAGGTTTAGAGATGCTGGGTAAGGACCACAAACCACAACGGAATTTCCAATACCTACCACAAACTGAATCCTTCTGTCCAAAGTAGGCAGCATCAAAGAGATGGTCTGCTGTCTTTTCAAAAGAAGCCAGCATCAACACGCTTTCCTTCATTTTTGCCAGTCCAAACCTAGTAATGCCGAGTACTTCACCCTTGATTGATGGAAAAACCCAAAGAAAGACTATCATAATAGTGTCTGAAGGTCAATTATGTTTGCTAAACAAGCAAATCAAGTCAACAACAGAAAAGCAGTTTTTATTCTAACAAACACATGAAACAAGTAAAAAGGTTACTGTCTACTAGATAGCATTGTCATAATACGCTTCTTCGCAGTAATTTAAAGGTTAACAGTTTGGCGGTAATCAATATTGATATAAAACAGAAGTGATTATTCATAAACAATAGATGTATAAATGGCTAATTGATTTATTTTTTTTAAGCAAGAATATTGGAAAAATTGAAAGAAACAGTCCATGAGGAAAACCACACATTATAAACTAGTTGCTGAGGTACAAACTTTAGTAAGGTCTGAGAGCACTAGGTTGATGCTACTGTCGATTGCCTATGGATAAATCTGACTTCAGCTGCCAGGAGATTACCGATGATGTTAAACCTTAATTTTTTCACACTTTGCAAAAAACTAAGTCTTAGCTTTATAAACTAATCTGACTTATTTCTGCCTCTCTTTCTAACAAACATCATGATCCTAACAGACTGTGCACAGAAGCAGAAGCGCAGACAAAAGAAAGCCAGCTAAAAGCCCAACAAGTGTAAAGCACTGCACTCTGATGTCCTTTTCCACTATTGTGTGGCAGCTCCACATGGCCAGCCCTGGGGACTGCTGCAGCTCAGTACAACAAACCCCCAAAGTTTTGGGAGAAGTCTCAACTACTTCATTCATTTCATCCAAATTAAACTCTTGCACTCTGGCAGGCAAATTGGAAAATTTTCCTTCACTAAGTGTACTAAAATCTCAACAACACATCAGATGTGAAGGAAAGAAAATCAATCAATAAAGAACAGATACAATTTTCTACTAACAAGTTCTGCAAGACCGTTCATACTCTACACACAATCTGATTCTATGTATAATGTCTGTATCCTTTGACTCTTACAACGGCTGCAGCTGCCACGAACCACAGCTCACGTGGTTTACTGCACAGCAAGCCTGAAATTGCATGCACAGTTACCCAACCAGTTGATTTTCATACCACAATTCTTAGGATTCCTGTTTCCAATATGAAATTATGATTCCCTGCTCAATATATCAACTTGCTCTCAGTCAAAATAGACCTTATCCTCCCTAGCTCAAGAACTACATTAATTCAGCATTTTGTTTGACTTACAAACAAGAATATTTTGCCAGTACAACCTACAACTCTTTAAACCTAAAACTGATGTCCATCTCCCTAGCTCACTTGTCCTTCTCAAACATGGTAAAATTAATTTGTATAAACAGGCCTATGCAACATTTAGAAAAAGCACAGTACAAACCTTGTAAGTCATTAGATCAGACAGCAACATAACATGTCTCCTGTCAATGCTCATACCATGGTTCACCATTGTATACTGAATCTCATTGATAATGGTAGTCCGAGCAGCTTCAATTCCTAGTGTCTTCTCTACCTGCACAAGAGATTGTATTAGATTAATGAAGAACCAAATGCTTGGAGCAAGTATTTTCCTGGAATAAACACCACCTCATATCAGATAATCCTCCATTTCCACTACTAGACATGTGCATTTCCCTCTTAAAAATATTTATAGAAAAAGCTTCTTTGAAGTGAACAGTGCTGCCAGTCGAATAATTCTCGTGTTAATGCATTCTGACAACTATTAGTGCAATCAGGCTTGATTAGATATCAACTGCTGCATCTGAACACAAACACGCACTTGTAATAGAAATGCTATGGGGAAAAAACCCACAGTACGCATTTGAACATTACCTCATAAGTGTTGTTAGAGGATGTTTTTGTTCCTTTCACTCCGTGAGTAGCCATAACAGCTCGCAGATTATCACCTTCAACCAGCAGTTTGTATCTTTCCTTTCCACTTTGTTCATCAATATGAATGACAGCTCGGGAAACCTCTGGTATACCTTGCACTACAACCTTCACAAAACAAAAAGAACCTAGTAACGCACACGTCTAGAGTAACACAGTTTTAAAGGGTAGTCCTTATCAACATTCAAACCTATCCAGGGGCTCCAGTCTTTGGAGTAAATGCTCAATTAAAATACTTAGGAAATAAGATTTTCTGCTCTTAAATACACAGATGCAAATGTGACATTCACACTGTACTATAAACCTTACTCGCTACATTTTATATTTTACACCAGACATCCTCACACTCAGACCTGGGTCTCTGAATGGTGGCAGATTCACAAAACTGAAAGGGCATCCTGCCAATAACAAGGTTAATTTATCATTATTTTTAACCCTAAGTAGACAATGTCCTCAAAGAAAGCTGCAAAAAATGCTAGATACTGTCACATCGTTCAATTCTAAATGCAGCTGGAAGAAGATACAACTATTTCATACAACTGCTGTGCTTGGTTGTCTGGCAAGTAACAAGGCTGCAATATTATTCTGGGTTAATAACAGAGGCTTAGTTTCAGCTGTATAGCAGTAGCAACAATCTAAGAGTTACAGATTCAGACTATCTTCATGGTCAATATTGACAAGTATCATTTTGTCTTCTCACCATAGAGCTGCAAATTATTATTACTGACTACCTCCCACAAAAAATAACGGGACAGTCCTTGTTTTTACCTTTGGTAGTTCTTCCTTCAGGGACTGCAATACATAGTACATTGAACTCTTGCTATTTTCACGAGGGGTCACACATACAACTGCTTCTCCATGGACAGCAATGTCCCCAGGCTTTACTCTGAGTTTAGATATGCAAATGGAGTAGCGCACAGTCTCTGCATTCACCTGTGGCAAAAGTCATGCAGGAAACATGAGGGTATCTCTCTTATATACATCTGCTCAAATTCAAGCAGCAATCTTTCAACAGAACATAAAAAGATATAATGTAGAAAAAAAACCAAAAATTTTTACTCTTTTAAGTTGCATGAAATATTTTCCTATGCTGAGGGTACTGGCCTATATGTTATATAATGGACAGAAATGGCATCCTTATAAGACGCCAAGAAATAAATGTCTATTCTCTCATTTCCAAATAATGGAACAATTACTCACTTCACAAGGTGAAAAAAAAAAAGGGAAAAAAATTCTAGATGATTCTAGATGATGATTCTTGTGATGTAACCACAGGACATTCTTCATTTACTTTCTTATTTAACTTCCACTAGTCTGATTTCTGTTTCTGAGACAGGATTAAGAAACACTTTGGAACTTATCCAAGGCATATACTACATAAGAACTGAACAACTCACCTCTAATCTCAGTAGTCTAATTCGCTCTAAAGACAGCTTCACTAGGATGAAGCAATCATCTGGAAGAAACACTTCCTCAATGTATTCTGAAATCTAAAGAGATAAGGACAAAATACTCAGTCTGTGAAAATGGTTAAAACGCCCCATAGCAAGCATTTGGCTCGTATTTACATTTAAAGCATTATCAATAACAAAAGTTTTCCTACCTCTCCTAATAATGTTTTCTCAATTCTTCCTTTAACTAGACGGGCATAATCAGGATCATCATCTTTGTCCAACTGTGCTGTTATAATAGGGGTGCTACAAAGAATAAACACAAATAAACACACACAACACAACAAGTTAGGAAATTGCTCAGGTAGATTACAGGTGGCAATTTGAATTACAGCTTGCCTTATCAAACTTATCATCTAGAGTCACATTTCATAAGATACAGACCTTTAGCTTCCTCAGGTACTTTTAAGAAAATACTTGTTCATGTACAACACAAAACACATACACGAGTTCGTACACAATGAACTAGTGACTATTTTCATGCCATATGCTATTCTAGTATTATTTAAGTATAGCTTCATGGATACCTAGGAATAGGTGTGCTTCCACTACCACTAAAACACCAGAAGTTTCACAATATATGAGATACCCAAGGGAATAAACTTAGTAAGTAACCACTTTACCTCATTTGATTTTCAGAAAAATAAAACTAATCTCTTAACTATCCCTTAAGGTCCTAAGTATAACTTAGTTGGACAGATATATTTTTTTGTGTTTCAGTATTTCATGGATTCAGTGTTGTCTAATATATTACTGACAACAAGGAAATGCTATCACATATTGCAGATTTATCCATCAGGTTTCACTTCAGCAAAGGGGGAAAAAAAAACCCCAAAACATTGGTACCTAATAGCCTTTGAAGCATTAATGATTTCTTTGATTCTTGGCACACCCAAAGTAATGTTCATTGAAGCAACGCCAGCAAAATGGAAAGTCTTCAAAGTCATCTGTGTGCCAGGCTCACCAATACTCTGTGCACAAAGAGCTCCTACTGCAGAACCAGGCTCCATCTGTGCCCTGATAAAGAAATTCTCTCATTAAAAAAAAGTACAGGAAGAGGCACAAACCTCAGAGGCATAAAATACTAAGTAAGCAAAGAAAGAAACTATTCTGGGAGATATATGAGAAATTTGTTAATTTTCCTTTTCTTTTTTTTCTTTTTTAAATAAACAGGAGAGATTAAAAGGTCACCAGTACTCATGCAAGGCAAGAAGATGCAGGCGTTCCACAGATCCACTATAACATCCATAGAAGAAAACAAAATGCTTGCCCTCTTCCTCCTAAGCATCAAGCAGTAGATTCAGGATTCCACATTCAGAAAAATGCCATACACTAACATATCCAAAACTCTTTTTAAGTTTAAGCATAAGAGACCTTTATTAGTTGCCTTTAATAAATCATGCAGATTACTTCTTAATTGGAACAATCCCCGGTTTTAATGCCTTCTTGCTTTCACCTTATTCAAAAGCCCTATACGGATGACCTACTTTCCCTTCAAGTTATGCCTGTAATGGGCTCATTCCCAGATCTGTCCCTTTGTAAAATTTATGTACTTTGAGAATTGGTTGTCCTTACAGGACAAAAAAACAAAGACCACTGCACTATGTGATCTCAAAATGAGAGGTGAGGAGTGGTTCTAGTAAAATGATAATAGTCTATAAAACAAGCAATCATTATAGCAATTATATACTTTCCAAGGGTACCATCTTTCAGCTGTCAGATTAACATAATGTAACATGCTAAAACAACCTATAACAGTAAAATAAGCAATTCATGTTTTAGAACACTTAAGACAAATGTAAGCAAGTAATCCTAATATCTGATAGCAGAAAACTGGTAATTGTTTAAAAATAACTATGTTAAGAATTTAACATATACATGAGTTTTCTAGTAAGAGAAAAAATATTAGTAAACCATGGAGATAGCATGGCCAGAGTGAGGCCACAAAGCAGATGTCACCAATGAACAAATCCAAGCAGTCTAAGTAAAATGAAACAACGCGCAACAGATAATAAAAGATTAAAACATCCACGCTACCACTATCTTGTTAGAGACCAAGAATAACAAAATAAATGCCCCTACAAGCGCATAACAGATTCAAGAACATGTTAGCATAAAATGTGATGTAACTTTTCAGACTGTGTAGATCAGGAATAACCATCAAGATTCATATGGACTTGAAAGTGATCTATGTAGACAGTATTTTGTATGGGCTCTTCGAAGGTTTGGAACAATTTCCTGCAAGAGGGGAAGGAAGGGAATACGTCTGCCTTAAGACCACCTGTAGATGTCTGGTTTTTTTTTGGCATTCTGACTTTGTCTTGCAATGTTTATATCATTGTGGCCAATTGTTCCTTATTCTATATTTGTATCGCATTCACAAAAGAACCAATGTTCATAGAGTAAAAATAGCAAAACATACTCCCAGATTGCAAACAAAGCAATACAAAATTGGAGGCAGGAGGGATAATAAATTGAGAGAAAATAAACAGGCTAAACATTTACCTCATGTACTTGTCCCTACAAGTCTCCAGAAACTTCTCTAGTTGTGTTGGAGTAATCCTATCCAACTGATACAAAACTCGTGGCTGAAAAGAGAATAGAACAGTTGGAAAAGCAATAGCTTATAAAGATTTAAATAACTACATAATTACCTCCTTGAAACTACTTACCTCTGTTGTGCCATTGTCATTAATGCCATACTTGTCTCTAGTTTTTTTTATCTTCTCAGAAACACCTTTGATGAATTTTTTTATTTCCTGAAATTACATTAAAACAACAGTAAGCTAAGACAATCTTCATACTGAAGTCTTCAACAGTAAGTTACTTGCTTAGAGCTCCAAACAGCATGTTTACAATAAACAATGCACAATATGAAGAGAGGAATATCAAAACTTAAGACACACACATACACTAAAATTTAGCAAACCAGATTCACTACTGTGTAACCACAAATCAGTGGCAGTACATGAGGAATATGGTGCATACTGAAATAAAAAGCATCCTTCTGGAGCACACATCAAAAACTTCAGAGATTTGACTTGGGTTGATCCTTCCTTCCTATCCATCACTTATTAAAACTAATTCTACCATTAAAAAAAAAAAAATCAAAATGGTTATTTTCTCTGTGTACTGACACAAACCCATTCTCACTCTTTTCTCAGTATTCAAAATAAGTTAAAGCAGAAAGACTGTGGCATGAGAGGAAGTATATCAAGATACTGGATAGATTTCAGAGATTCAACATGTACGTTAATTGGGGAGAAAAAAAAACAACCCAAAACCACAAAACTAACTCAATATTGATATATACACATCAACCAAATCACTCCTCTATGCTGTGGAGAAGTCTTGCAGATAATGGCATTTAACATGCAGTAATACCTAAGACTTTCACTCCCTTACCAGGTTTGCCCAAAAGTATTTCTAGTAAGTTTCACCACAACATAAATTGAAACATTGCTGTCAGAAGAATATCCATGTATTCCACCAAACATAAATTGGACCTGACACTTTTGATACAGATATGTACACTAGAAGTCCTGAAATATGAGGTCTGTGATTAAACTCATCCATAACAGTGGACTCGGTGCAAGCTATGACCATAAGACAGGCTTATCAAAACCAGAAATATAAACAAAAAGCAATAGGAAATCCCTCCCATCTACTTCCACACTTTTTAAAGAAAGCCTCCATGAAGGACTCAATAGTTTGAGTTCTTTGAAACCCTTTCCATCCTGTCAGTCCTGCCTGACAACCAGGATGATGATTATGTAATACCACCTATTCTTCACTCAGTACTGGACTCCTTCCAACCACTGCAGTAGCCAAGCACTGAAAGTTACTTGCAATTATTTATTACAACTCAATTCATGAATCATTATAAAAACATTTGTATTGTATCCTAGCAGAATCCTCAGATTCTCTAAGTAATAATATTTTTACTGGCATTCAAGCTATTTCAGACAGTACATTATTTTCTGTGAATACAAGAACAAAGTTCAAACAAAAGAACTGACAACACAAGTGTGCTGCTGGAATGGATGCTTCAGTTGTTTCCCCACTTGGATGACAACAGGATGCATTCATACATTTCTTCCCCTTTTGCCCTGCAGTAAGTGAAATTCACAAATGAAATATTTTGGCTTTTTAAAGGTTTTTGACTCCAAAATCTTTACATAAAATTGATAATTTATCTCCTAAAATAAGTGTTATGTAACAGTGTGGTATAAGAAAAAAATCTTTCCACCACAAATGGTTAAAAAAAAAGGGATTATTGCAGTACTTTTAGAAGTTCACATTTGATCTTGAGAAAAAAAAACAAAAACCAAAACAACATTAAGGAGAGATTTTACAAGTAATTCTATCTTGAAAGATGCTTCTTTCGTGGAGGGGCAGCAAGGAGGAGTGGAAGGGGAAGAAGGCAGAAGGTGTAACACTAACTTCTCCTGCCAGAACACCAAAGACTAAGCTATTTTAAATGTTCACCTACTCACATAAAACCAAAGGATAGTAGTGATAAACTACATCATCACTACCACCTCCTCAAAGGAAGTAATACTGGCTGAAGATTTAGTCATGTGGTCATATGGAGAAAGTGCAGACTTAGGACCAAAACAGCACAGGATTGCAAATAGCATTATGTTAAACTATTTATTGTTAAGTTTTCCTCTTTGACAGTTCCTGAGTATCAAAATACTTTAAAAAACCCAACCTTGAAATTTCTGGCACACTAAATGAATTGTTGTACATTATTTTGAACACAAAAATAAGATACTCAAATGATACATTATTTACATGTACTACAGCCAAAGAAGAAAGGTGTGAAATAAAAGATGTCTCTGAAGAGATTCGTTTTTCACTGTCAGAAGTTTTATTCATGCACAACAACTAGAAGAGGGAATGACCTATTCTTCCCAACTTTTAATTATCTGTTGGCAGTTTATCCAAACTATGGATTCATTTATGCTAGAAATAGAAAGAAAATGTAGCTCATTCTTTGCTGCACCTGTCTGTCTCTATGGACCAACCACCTTCAGTACAACGCTGTCCTATATGAGCACAGCTACGTGACTTCCAGAGAGCACTCAATAAACGATTGGTTCTTTCACATATTCTAAACCTCTAAAGTCTTTTAGCCTGGATCTGTTCAACAAAAAGA
>VZZY01020156.1:130908-153815 GCA_013400335.1 Eurystomus gularis | reverse complement strand
CTCAGCATGGGCCATTTCCCTTCACCTGTATCTTGATGTACTCCAATGTGTTTTTTTAACACAACTGAAGCTGTGCTAGCCAACAATCTGCGTTTTCATCAGTTGAATTCCCTTCAGCAAGGGCAGAGGGCAAGCAGAATGAACACTAGTCTGTTTGAAAAAGGCTATTTAGACATGCTGTTTTCTGTATGAATAAGCATGTCACAGGAACCTCCTGGTAATATAGTAGTGATAAATATTTCTGTCCTGGAATCGAAATGAGGAAGTGATAGGAAAACATCAGAAAAACATGCAAATATCCCTAAAGGTTGAAAGAATGAGTTTTAGAAAGGGGAGTCATGTACTACAAGAAAGCTTCCTCAAATCCTCCAAATTATCAAATTTAACAATGGGGATTAATTCACACGTCATGGTTTTCACCATTAAAAAGGAATTGTATTAATTATAATGAACACCTACATTATAATTCAACAAGCAGTAATGTATATATGCTAATCAGTTACTTTAGCACTATACACACATCTTCAGCTAAAAGCACTAACATTAATGCTTACACAGTGCACACACATGCTAAAATTACCTCGTTATATTTTTCATAACCTGTCTCAGTTAATGTCTTCAAGGATGAACAGAAAAAAGAAAAGGAAAGAAGAAAATATAACAGTATCTAAAACTTAAAAATCTTAAGTTAAATTAATTACCATCAAGGTGATGTAGCCATTTCTGTGCTTCTGAAATTAACAGCAACTATTTTGATTTTACTGATATAATTAAAAACACGTACACCTCAGAACAGCTCAATCTCCAAACTCTAATGTTACTATAGTGCGTTTTTTTTCCTTCAGAGATCTAGTTAACATTTGAGGTGTATTTCAACTATGGATATAATTACTTTTTTCAGCTCTGCTCTAGCAACATAACCGCAAATTAGGTTTATAAACAACTGCTTTCCAGTTTTGTCATCTTCTGCTCTGAAGCAGCCTGATCTATTTAAAAAAAACCCTTCAAAGAGCAGGTCACTAAATTCATGTTGCTCTCAACACTATCAATAATCAGGTGCACCAAGCTAAGAGCTTTACATGTCTTCAGGCAGGTTAATGCCACAGTTTTTATCACTGTCTCTTAAGTAGTCTTTAAGTGTGGCTACTCCTAAATATTGGAATTGCTTAATACTCTTTCAAACAAATTAACTCTTACAATTCCAAGTGCGAGCAGTCACATGAACATTCAATCATCCTTAAAAGATATGTAAGTACTCTCCAGAAAATAAGCCCTGTCCAGCAAAGCAATTCTTATGGCAGAAGGTTTTTGCTGGATTAGTGTAAGAGAAAGAGTAAATATGCGTAAGTGTATAGGTGGTGTTTCTATTACAGGAAAACAAGCAAATGAGTAAAAACAGTTATTCAGAAAGTTGATAATATCAAAGCATATGCACTACAACTGAGCGGGAGACTCAGTCCGAGCGGTTTCTTACATTGAGTCAATAAGTATTATTTAATTACTGACATCCCAGGGGAAGCACATAATTACCGTACCATCTTGCTATAGAGAGAAATTCCAGCAAGATCTCTCAGATCAGTTGCACCTTCTACTCAAAATTCACTACATTTTTCTCTCATTTCTAAAAAGTTCCTGTGGTGAACATGAACATCTACCATAACAATTAAAATTAATAGTCCCATTTCTGCACCTCCTAAATATACAGAAATATATTGCTGAACAAACTACTACTGCTGCTACTCAGGCATAAAATTTAGCCACTGCTCCTACAGATTGATAAGACCACTTGATTCAATTTCCTTAATTTATAAGGAAAAGTTAATCACAGTGTGAAAAGTAAGTGAAAGAATTACCTGCAGAAAACTGTCTCGGCAGCAAAGAAATTCATTCTTCTTCATGATGGACTCCGATGTCAACACCAATTCATTTTTACTAAGAGCTGGTTCACTTCGGCATGGATACACAGCCTTAAGAGGAAAAAAATAACTTCTTCACATGCAACATATGCACAAAAACCTCATTGTAAAGACACAGAATATAGATAACATACAATTGATTAACAGCATTCTTTAGTTTGGGGGTTTTGGTGGGTTTTTTCATTGTTGTTGTTTTGTTTTTGTGGTTTTTTTTTTCACTATATAATAGCAAACTACTGTGAAGAAAAGGTCCACACACACCTCTACTTCTGTTAATCTGAAGATATACATGCACACATTTCTAATTCTATCCATTTATTACATTGACCTAACAAATATGAACAGTCATTTCAGCAGAAGGATGGAAGCTTTCTGCTGAAGAGGAGAAACAACCAAACAATACCATTCTTCAGACATCACAGTATGTCCAGAGTTATTCAGCAACACATCAGGCCTGTGATCTAAGCAGCAGTTCAACATGGATGTCTTCATAAAGAATTTGTATAATCCAAGTCCTATCTAGTACCCAATTAACCCAGTAAATAATTCATCTAGCGAGTTGGATATTAGGCCTAGAACTATGTCCAAGCACAGAAGAAAATTCTCTTTTTGTCAGCTTATTCAGTTTGGTCCTAGTTGCTCTGTTCTCTTGTTAGAAATATCTGTAACTCTTAACATACATGTGCTGAAGGACTGACCAGGAGAACTCAATAGGTAATTTAGAAAATAAATAGAAACAATTCTCCCCACAATTTATTATTTCCTCCTACATGTTTAATAGTCTTTTCACACTTCCAACAAATACTTCAGTAATCCTTACTCTGATATTGTCTAGAACTCGCTTGAATTCCAGTGGTTCATCCTTCCCTTCCATGGCTGCAGGATCCAAGCCATCTCCTCCATAAATAAACTGTATAATGTCACCAGTAGAACTTCGGACTGTCAAATCATACTGTGAGCAAAGATCTTCAAGTGATTTTACCAGCCTCCTCTGAAGGAAAACAAAACAAAAAGAAAAACAGTGCAAGGAAAGTAAATAGTATCTTTATAAAAATAGCTATTGATCGGGATTACAAAACATATAGAAACTGGACTCAGGAAAAATCTGACACAGTGATTAGCATGCATGAAACTTTATTTTAAGTCATACATTATCCCCAGGGCTTTACTGTACATTCCTCAGAACATGAAAGACAACAAGAATCAAATTTAAAGCACACCACAAT
This sequence comes from Eurystomus gularis, assembly GCA_013400335.1. Classification (NCBI taxonomy): domain Eukaryota; kingdom Metazoa; phylum Chordata; class Aves; order Coraciiformes; family Coraciidae; genus Eurystomus; species Eurystomus gularis. The sequence goes on along the minus strand of VZZY01020156.1, from coordinate 150,673 downwards.
GATCCACATTTAGTAATTCTGTCATATAGGAAACCTAATGCTAATCTGCAAGAATTTAGTGGGTGGGTTTTGACAGAAAACTCGTATTCTTCCAACCAGTTTTATTTCTCAAGGGATACAACACTTTGTGCATATGGAAGCAAAACTAGTCAATGATTATTTTCACTGACAAAAACCAAAAAGCTCATCTGTCAAACTCAGTAGGTGCCATTTTTCTACCAGTGTTAGTTAATTCTCCTACATTAATTAATTGCATTGGGAAATCCCTTGACTACCATCTTCATTCCTCCATCTCCCAAAAAGAAGGCATGCTATGAAGCGTTAGTGATTAAAAATGTCTTTACTGGAAAGATGGATTTCATTGTTCTATGGAAGTAAATTAGCTCACTAAAGAATATAAATAAGTAATTTTTTGCACTGAGGAAGAAAATAGTAAGATGAAATAAATGTTAAAATTTAGCTTTTAAAAATTCCCAAGTCTAACTGTTAGAATTTATTCAGGTAGGCAGAAAGTTGATGAAAAGAAATAATAAGCAACCTGCAAAATATATTTACATATTTTTTTATATACTTGTACACATTATTCTGTTAGTTTAGGAGACAAATGGTCTAGTTAGCCATCCAACTCAACAGGAATTTACTTCAGTCTTTGTAGAGTTACCTGTGTATCTCTGAATGTGTCCCCAACTCCAAATTATCTTGGTTTTTCTCCTGCCTGTTACATTGGGAAGAGGACTATACTTAAAACACTACTTAAATATTTTCACTCAAGTCTTAAGATTGCTCGTAATAGCAAGAAGCTTTGTTGAAGGGACATTTGTTTCCACAGAAGGTACGGTCAAAGACACTAAGACCTTACAGAACTTGAAGTCCAAGTCTGTATGACCAAGGGGCCTGTTACCTAAAAAAGACAGATACTGAAAGGGAGCTTTAGCTACATTTCTGTAAGCCAGAAAAATCTTTTCTGAAATAACCCAAACCAAGGATTCGTGGTTTCTGTTTCTCATTGTGGAAATACTGTATCTGAAAAATCAGTCAAAACTCTAATCTGTGTTATAACATAGACAAAACTTCCATCATTCACGTGGGCTTTCATAACACACTACATAGAAAGTAGTCCTCAAAAATTCCATAAAGCAAGAACTTTTATCACTCACATATTCAAGAGGAAACTGCTTAACTGTACCACTGCCTGAGGTGTGGTTTACAAACCTCATGTCTACTGGAGTGGAGCCATGTATTTCACAGTATAAACTTCTCTGTTGTATTAAAAACAAACACATACATGATATATGCACTTTCCCCCCAACCCTCACCCCCATGTGCACATAAGAAATATCCTCCTTTTGCAATGTTGGTAATATCCCCACTGTGCTGACAGTTACCTGCATATATCCAGTTTCGGCTGTTTTTACAGCTGTGTCAACCAGACCTTCTCGACCAGCCATTGTATGGAAAAAAAACTCAGTGGGAGTCAACCCAGAATAGAAGCTATTAGCAACAAAGCCTTTTGCTGCCGGAAGCTACAAAGAGCAGAGGAAAAAGGTTAGAATCCAATGTAGATTCTGTATGCATGCTACAAAACCCACATTGTATGCCATCTAAACTTTCAGATAAATAGCCAATACATACAAAACCACAGTAATTGTCTCAGCTGCATTTAGCTTTGAGGTTGAATGTTTGTATTTTAGATCTGAACAAAACTTCAAAACCCTTGCCGATTCTTCCCAACTAATCTAACAGACTTTTTTCTCCTCCTGCAAGCCTTGTCATGCTCCTAGCCATTCCTTGCAGACACTACACCACCTTCTAAGACTCTGGCCTCCCTTATGGTTGCACAAGTTCAAAGAGTGATAACAATGTTCATTTTGCAATAGTATAACAAAGGTATTGGCAGTGAAGACTAAAAGATCCAGAGAAAATAAGACTGGATGTATGTACATTCCTTTGAATGGTTTGCTCTCACCTCTGAGAAGAGCTCTTGCCAATGAACTTTATGCAGGCATTCCTTTAAGTGAAGTAAAGCTAAACTGCCTCCATGATCACATAGAACTATGTACAGCCTACAACAAGGCTCATCTTAAATAAGAGCAAATAATTATCTTCTAAATCACAAAAAAAGCTATAGTTAAAATTTAACTTCTTCCTTCTCATCTAATCCATGAAGTGCTTTCTCTTCTTTCATTTCTTCATGAAAGAAAAGATTTTACATTACAGAGGCTCAGAAGCTGAAAATTGGACATTTAATTACAAATGCCAAGTGTCACAGCTACCACCTGACACTTGAGTTACCTAACACACTAACAAGATGGCTGCCACCTAGAACCTTCTCTACCCTTCATTAGACTTTAGATAGCAGTTTAAAAAAAAATAATTAAAAATCCTAATCTCATAGTATTGTATCAACAAGTGCATGAGATCCCTTACTGCTTCATGTAGAACAAAACTCAAACAGAACATTCAGAGTAGTCCATGGTATCTATCTATCCTAGTGGAAAAAGAAAAAAAAACGTGACTCCGGAATGGCTTATCTAGCATGCTTCACCTGTATGAAAATACCAACACGCACCCAGCAGTTGCCCTGAAAAAGTCTTAGTGCAGTGAAACAGAACACAAGAGAGAAACTTAAAAAAATGTTTTTCAGAACTTAGAAGAAACAAAAAAGTATAATTAGACTTACTTCATTTTTACTAAATCACACAGGTCTAAGCAAGGCTCATCTGCAAAAATTCAAGCTAACTAGACCTCCTGTGGCAACTCACAACACTAACTCCCAATTCACACGCGAAACATTTTACATTCACCATGTGATCCTTGCCCTTCACTTCCCTTTCCCTTTACATCCTATCATGTGTCCTTCTTTCATAGCAATTTGTTTCACTTTTCTTTGCAGTGTATTGTAAACAGAGAATTACCTTAGAATGCTTCTCAAAGTGAGGCAAGGATCTGTTCTCAAAACCGTCAGGAACTCGGGACCCACTGATAGCCTGCTGACCTACACAAGCAATCATCTGGGATATATTGATGAAGGAGCCTGAAAAGAATGAAGAAAAAAAATCATTCACTAATGTGGACTACCAGTGCTCCTCTGAAGAGCTGTCCACACTTCACAGATCTATTTTTTAGCGTCATAATTTGTCAAGAATGCATTTAGAATTGCAAGAAAATAAACTTTCTGTTACTTGTCCTGTGAATTTCAGCATTTGTGCAGACTGGCAACTAAGTTAGTCTACAGTATAGCTACCAACATCTTTGAAAATTTTTTCTTTGGGTCACAGACATTCATGCCACCACTATTTGTCTGCAGTCCTTATATTATGAATTGTGTTTTATACAACCCATGATCCTAATCTACATATTTTTCTTCACAATTTCTTCAGTAAACATTTAAAAAATATTTTTTATGAAGGGTTCAGTGTCTACCAATATTCCTAGAACAAAGTAAGTCTCAGGAGAATTAAGTCACTTACAAGTTTTACTTGCTGAACATGTTTGCAAACAATGCCTCCCCCTCTGCCTAATTATACACTTAATATAACATCCTTAATTTCAATATTTCTTTAGAAATACTAAAAAAGGTCACCCTAATGCTTTCCACAACTTATTAGGACAGATAAATAAAAGCAGCAACAAACCAAACAGAGGAAAGCTCAGATAAGAATCTGAATATAAAACAAGGATTTACTACATCCTTCAGAAAAAAAAAAAGCAGTGAAGATAGCTGAAATATTAGTTCAAATTCTTAATATAACATTTCCAGTTGATTTTTTTATGTGATATATACTTCAAGTCAGAAACGCAACCAAAAAACTTAACTGATGAATTCATTCAAGTCTTAAGAATATCTAAATTCCAATCGGATGTTCTTTCAACTTGTACCAAAAATAAATAATACAAAACCTAGCACATGAGCTTGATTTTAATTAACTATACCCAATCTGTACTTACTTAAAAAGGAGTGACTTCAAACCTGTATGACATTTTTACACAACTGACTGTTCTCTGACTTGACAGAACAAGTGATTTTGAGAACAGTGATGAAGCAAGCAATATACTTCCAAAGCATAGTTATCCCCACCTTTAGAACCACAGAGAGCCATGATAAGGGGACTGTTGCTCTTGTCCAGTTCTCTGAGACAGGCGCTGCCAGCGTGGTCTCTGATAACAGAGAGTTCTTTAAGGATTAAGGCCTGAAACCCAATATTTCAGAGATTCAGCATTTGTTAAAAATACCATACACAAACAGTACTCTTACCACTTGCCAGCAATACTTTCAGTAGCCAAAGGGAATTCAAAAGAAACCTAAAACTTTGCTTTGGGTTAAGACAAGGGTAGCTAGGGGCATGACAATCTCTTGTCAGCTGCATCAACTTAAGCTGAACTGAACACTGAACCAAGCTCTAAGTCTCACTGCACTCTGTGAAAGATCACCACAGAAGAGAGACAGGAACTGCTGGAGAGAGTCCAGTGTAGGGCTACAAAGATGAGGGGATGGGAGCATCTCTCTTATGAGGAAAGGCTGAGCGACCTGGGACTGTTTAGCCCGCAGAAGAGAAGACTGAGAGGGGATCCTACCAGTATTTATAAATATCTAAAGAGCGGCTGTCAAGAGAAAGGGGCCAGACTCTCTTCAGTGGTGCCTAGTGACAAAACAAGGGGTAACAGGAAACAACTGGACCACAGAAAGTTGTTTCTGGATATGAGGAAAAACTTCTTCACTGTGAGGGTGATGGAGCACTGCAACAGGCTGGCCAGAGAGTTTGTGGAGTCTCCTCTGGAAACTTTCAAAACCTGCCTGGATGTGTTCCTGTGCAAGCTCATCTATGTGAACCTGCTTTAGCAGGGGGGTTGGACTAGATGATCCCCCACAGGTCCCTTCCAACTCCTACCACTCTGTGAAAAAGAAAAAAAGTGCTGTTGGACTGCTTTTATAGAGTACAACAGTATCTCCAATTGTTACGAACCTAACTGTAACAAAAAACATTCTAGAACACACATATGTGTCTGAAAAGAGAAAGACTGGAAAAGACTGCAAGACACTTCTTTTGGCCAGAGTGCCACTTTCAACTGGTGAACTGTGTCAGTATTTCATCAGGGGGTGGGGTGTTCTGGTTGTTTGGTGCTGGTGGTTGGTTTGTTGTTTTTTTTCTATTTTTTTTTTTTAAGATAAAAACTAGACATTCACTCGCCAAAAAGACAAATGTATAAAACCATTAAAGACAACAAAGAGAGTGGTCAAGTGACTTCATTAAGTCTCTGTCCATAAGCTTTTGGGCAAGATTCATTTTCTTCATGAAAACTTCTACAGAAAAAACAAACCAGCATAACCAAAGTCCTCTTAACTTTTGTCTCAATAAGGAGCAAGAAAACACTTGCATATAAACAGATCTACAACTAAAAGAATGTTTTGCTTCGTGGATTAGGTTCTTTACCAACTTAGCAAATACTGATAAACATAATTAACCTCCCTCCAATTACCTATGTAATTCTATTCTTTTGTGCGTCACCTCAGTACACCCAGGCAGGAGAGATGATCTCAGTTTAGTATTTGCTAACATTTTTAGACACATACAAGCATCTAGATGTTAAGCCTCAATAGACTCAGTTAAATTGCCTAGGGACCCTATTTGTTCATATTTTTAGGTTTCTGAAAACAACTTTGAACTTCACAGTTTACATGAATATATTCATGAAGACTTGACTCTAAATATATCAGCATTTAAATGAAAAATTTTACCTCTAGTGTCTCCTCTGCAGTACAACCAGGCTGCTGCTGTAGCTTGCCAGTGTTCAGAGCTTCAATATACTCATCACATTTCTTATAGCCAGCATTCAGGAGCTCATACTTGGCTTTTAGCAGACCCTGACCAGGGGTTACATCACCAATTCCAATTGAAAAGCCACGATTAGCTATTATTTTAAAAAAAAAAAAAAAAAAGGATGATTGTATTGATAGCTCAGTCTTATATGAAGGAAACAAATTTTTATCAGGAACTATTATAATTGGGAAATTTTTTTCCTCCTGTCATGTGACCATCAGAAGCACAATTAGTTGTTTCACCATTTCGGTCAGCTTCACAACTAACTTGATTTTAACACAGTATATAATATTTAAAGCAAAAATCTCACTCAATTGCTCTGTATTTCTGCTTTAAGATATTATTTTACACAGAAATGTACTTACAAAGATAGACAGGAGCAAGTCTGGCTAGTCGTGACATGGCATCCGCAGCTTCTACCTGTCCCCAGTCCCTCAGCAAGATGTAGAAGATGTTGTTCTTGGACCCTGAACCTAAGGTTCCTTTGTCCATGCTGCCACTCATTAACTCACTGTTTTGAATTGTGACATCTAGAAATAAAAAGGCAAAAAAAAATAATTTGTTTTCTAAAACATTACCTAGTCTAGTAATCAGTTATGGAGCGCGTTTTAAAATAAAAGCTCTGCCCATGAAAAGAAAAAAACCCAAAGACATACATTTAATCTATCTGCAGAAGTGCCTGAGTAAGTACATACAGGGAAAAGCCTGCAACCTGATCTTACCAACTCCAGTTAACAATCTATTTCCCTTCCTCCTTAGAAAGGCAACTCTATCAAATTCAAGACTTGAAAGAAATATTATGAATAACTCTTTTTGTTAATCTAAAAATAAACTGTTTCATTAATCAGAATAAAGTCTTCAATCAATCTTATCTGTCCAGAAACAAAGTCCTCAATTATGCATAATAAACTCATGTTATTTATTTGTAAAGTATAGGAACAAAATTTTAGAAGTGAAGTTACAGTTCCCTTATTCAAAGATTCTGTTATTCAGCTCAATCACCTCTAGAGGCACAGCTCAAATTTAAAAGACACACTGGATACAGATCTCCTTAATTATAAGTATATCGTAACTCCTTTCACTGTTTAATTGATCATCTCTGTATCACTACCCCAACCTAAGACACTAAATTTTTCCATTTGCCCTCTGCACAATTGCTTCCTAAGTTTCTTTGCTTTTATCTCTCTCTCACCATCAAATATTATGTTAGTATCACGACATGCCTAGCATCATACAAAAGAAATATTACAAGAAAACACCAAAGTCTTTTCTTTGGTGTTTAGTATAACTTCCACATTTAAGAAAAACTGCATTTTATTTTTCATTTCAGGAATACTGATGTGAAGTACTGCTTTAACTCCTACAGTAAGTTCAACAGCAACAAACTCAAAAAAACAATAGCTACAAAGACTTCCAAAACACAGCTTTAGAAGCATCACTCACAAGAATCATTGTAACACAGGTCTTCCCCTTTGCCACAGTACTGTTTGCCCTTGGTTCGCAGATTGGCTTTTACAGGACAGTCATCACTGGGTTTGAGAATGAGGCTGAAAACCTGCTTTCCTGTCCAGAGTGTCACAGGCTTAGAGAAATCAAAAAGGCAAGAGGTAGGATTAGAGTTTATGCTTCAACTATAGTAAAACAACAAATCACAATTAAATTGTAAAATTGTTTTAGTGTAGAACCTTTCTGTACTGAACTATTCTTGTTCGAGTACACAGGAGACCATGGCTTTGAACAGAGAAATGTTATGCGCTTCCATAGCTACAAAACCACTGACTACTGAATGGCTATCCCTTTCATAAGGGTATGTGCATGTATTCAGAGAAATATGCTCTATTGCTCCCTCTTAATGCTTCCCTTTCTGATTAGGGAAAAAAAATGCTGCTGCAGTAATTTCATTTCTCACAGAGGTTGCAACATACATAATTCATTCTTTATATGGTCCCTTCAGTTTAAATTTTTAGGACCTTGAAGATTCATATAATTATATATTCCCCTCAGCTGTAGCTAAAGATAACTGTCAGCTGGCGTTAAAATTATTCATTTGTACTGACAGAAGCAGTCAAAGAAATCATTGCTTTTGGCTATTAGCAAAAGTTATTAAGATCACACTGGATACTACCCATGAATGCTCTAACTTTACTTTAAAACAGTATTATTCACTAAAATTTCCATTTCTCAATTTCCCGAACACTATGTTTCCCACTTCGATATTAAATACAGGTTATATGAAAAAAGTACACACCAATACTTAGCAAGCATTTAACAAATTTGAAAATGCACCAAAATCTCTACAAACAATACTGTTTGCCTCAAATACAAAATTAAAAATACAAACCCTTAAACCTACTGAATGAAGGCCTAACAGTCTAACTCCTAATGAGTAACATTATAGCTCTCCCCAAAGTTTGTGACAAATAGACAAATACTCTGCCCTTAGTAATAAATATTTTGTCTACATGATGTGAGAAACTAAACAAAATCAGTAAACCTAAAAACCAAACAACAACAACTAATAAATCACAAAGCAGTATTTCTCTTTAATCTTAGCACATAGCCAGGTTAACAACTAAGGCATACTATCGCCCAAGTCTTCTATCTCCTGAATTTGAAATACTGATAACAAGACCTGTTCAGCATTTCAGGTCCTCATTACTTGAGGGCACCCAAGGAACAGCATAGTTTCTTCACTTAGCCCATGCCAGTCTGCACAACTAGTAACAGTGAGGTTGCTAAGAACGATGTACCTTCTACAGACCACCAATAGCCATGTGGTCTTGTCTTGCAGTAGCGCGATAGCAGCAAAGTTATGTTTGAACCCTGCATCTGGACTGCAGCATGCAAGGTCAACTCTGTTCAGCATCACAAACCACCAAACAGCTTCTGCAGAGCTCTGACCGTTAATCTGCTCCTTGCAGTTCACAAATACTAAATCTTACAGGGAAGTAGTGTTAGAGAAAACCAGAAGTGTTCCTGCTGAGATGACCATGGGTCAAAAACACACAACAGAGAAAATCCTAGTAACATTAAAAAAACAAATTGACACACCTTCAGAATTGCTGGAGGTGGAAGACGAACTTTAATCTTTTCATCTTTGCCAACGAGGATAGAAGCAATAATTTGACAGGCTTTGGCTCGATCAAAAAAGGTATCTTTTAATGTAAGAAGATAGGCACCTAGAAAGTAAAAAAAATTACTTTAACAGACTAAAATGCGATAAAATTTAAAAGTCATTGCATATTCAGTACAAATTATTTCATTTTAATACTAGTTACATACCTACTATGCAGTATGACAACAGTTTAGACAGCTTCAGTTGTAAATCCCTTCTGGAGTTTTAATTGCTCCATGCTCAAATTCCTAAAAATTTGAACCAGTGCATTTCTATGATATACTCTCCCTCTCACAGACCTAATCCAATAGGTAAAATTAAAGCCTTGGGATTAATTTTTGTACTTTCTTCCTTATACTCATTGGACATTTCCTAAAGAATTGAGGAAACTTGAAGGTCTTATTTTCAATGGTAAGACAAAAGTAAGAGAATGGTCTTACTTTCATAATGTCACTTTGAATTGTAAAAAGAGAATTTTTTTAATTGTTACAGAAAAAATCCGGAAAAGAGGGAAGCAATACTGAAGGAACAACTGTTAAAACCACACAGCTCTAAAATAAGGCTATATGCACACCTGTGAGGAAATCCTGAATAGCAGCGATAAGAGGCTCTCCATTTCTTGGTGTTACCAAGTTTGCTTTAGTCTGTATGATACAAGAAACAAAGAAGTTACGCATGTGAAGGTATTGACATTCCATTTGTTATTCAGAAGGAAACTTACTATTCAAGACAGTTATTTTAGCAAAAATAGTAAAAGCTTACTCTAAATCCAAGTACGGCTTTCTTCAAAAAGACAGAACAAAAGAAAGTTTGCTATAGCCCATGCAAATCTACTGACAAGGAATAATTTGAGAATAGTTACTGGAAATTACATAGTCGGTTTCTAAAGCAGAAGTTGCAATCAACTTGATGTTTTTAGTAAATTATTGTTCAAACAGGACAGGGAGGGTAAGACAAGCTAGATCAGAGAACCTGAGAAGGGACAAAAGAGATTATTCTCCCCACGGGGAACTACTGAAATACTGCAAGTTGTGTGATCCCTGCTGACACGTAATAACCAATCTAACTGCTTCACTAGCCCTGTTTTCTTGTGTCTTACTTGGACTACTGCTCCAGTTCCTCACCCACACCTACGCAGCACAGTTTCACCTGAACTGTTGACAGGCCCACACATTTAGTGGAGTGGAAGGGGGGTAGTTCTTCTTAAGCTTGCAAATCAGTTCAGCAAGCCAATACCCGCTGCAGCCAACAGTTGTACATCTGAAGCAGCAGTGGCATTCAGTCACCCTAAAGGAGCAAGATACTGGAAAAACCCTCAGATCAATGCTACTGACTATTTCACATCACTGATCAACACCTGCAACCATCAGATCCCTCTTTACCTACCCTTTCTTTTCCTTTTTTCCCCTGCTCTACAAGCCTACTGTTTCCTGTTTTCTCTGGTAAACTGCATTCTCCAGTACAAGAACAATATTGCTGCCTCATTTCCAGTTGGTCTGACTGTCTGCAAGTGCTGGGCTGTCAGACCAGAAAGCAAAGCATGTATCTGTTTGGTAACAGAGCCACTTTATTCTGGCAGCAATCACTGAGGTCAACCAGGCAGAAACGTACTAATGACATCTACTTACTTAAAATCACCAAGTTCTCCACAGATGCTAAATACAAGTCTATTAGATTACCATTGCATAATAGTCCTCATTTATTATAAATTCCCTTTTGCAGAATTTTCAGGCAGCTTCATAGTTGCACATTACCCATTACTGAGGAATCTTGACAGTTCGGATGTCACATGCAAGTTAAAAAATACAGGGCTCAGCCCCTCTGTCACTAGCAAAATCCCAATCCCAACAATATCTACCTACCCCCATTAAAACAAGTGCTTCTGCCTTTGCTTCTTCTGTCTGAGGAAGGTGAAGGTTCATCTCATCTCCATCAAAGTCCGCGTTGTATGGTGTACAGACACATTCATTGAATCTGAATGTTCTATGAGGTTTTACTCTAGCCTGAAAAAAATCAAAAAGTTATGCACATGCAGTCAAGCATGCTAAAAGATGAAAAACCACACTCAAGTGCTTCCTTCTAGGCTTTATCTTTTCCTTTTATTACAGACAAGTCAAAATTTCTCATAGGATTTAACTCTGACACTGTTTCCCACAGCATTTTGCTGGAGAAGCTGGCAGCTCAAGGCTTAGACAGGTGGACTCTTTGCTGGGTTAGAAACTGGTTGGATGGCCGAGCCCAGAGAGTGGTGGTAAATGGAGTCAAATCCATTTACGGTCACAAGCGGTGTCCCTCAGGGCTCAGTTTTGGGACCTGTCTTGTTTAATATCTTTATCAATGACCTGGATGAGTGGATAAAATGTGCCCTCAGTAAATTTGCAGATGACAAAATTAAGTGGGAATGTCGATCTGCTTGAGGGTAGGAAAGCTCTGCAGAGGGATTTGGAAAGGCTGGAGCGATGGGCTGAGGTCAATTGTATGAGGTTTAACAAAGCCAAGCGCCGGGTCATGCACTTTGGTCACAACAACCCCCAGCAACGCTACAGGCTTGGAGAGGAGTGGCTGGAAAGCTGCCTGGTGGAAAAGGACCTCGGGGTGTTGGTTGACAGCTGCCTGAACATGAGCCAGCAGTGTGCCCAGGTAGCCAAGAAGGCCAAAAGCATCCTGGCTTGTATTAAAAATGGTGTGACCAGCACGAGTACGGAGATGATTGTGCCCCTGTACTTGGCGCTCCTGACATCGCACCCTGAGTACTGTGTCTGGTTCTGGGCACCACAGTACAAGAAGAACGTTGAGGTGCTGGAGCTAGTCCAGAGAAGGACAATGAAGCTGGTGAGGGGTCTGGAAAGCATGTCTTATGAAGAGCAACTGAGGGAACTGGGGCTCGTTAGTCTGGAGAAGAGGAGACTGAGAGGAGACCTTATTGCTCTCTACAACTACCTAAAAGGAGGTTGTAGTGAGGCTGGTGTTGGTCTCTTCTCCCAAATAACTAATGATAGAATGAGAAGAAATGGCCTCAAGTTGTGTCAAGAGAGGTTTAGATTAGATATTAGGAAGAAATTATTTACTGAGAGTGGTTGGGCACTGGAACAGACTGCCCAGGGAGGTGGCAGAGTCACCATCCCTGGAGCTGTTTAAAGAACAGGTAGATGTAGCACTTGAGGCTATGGTCTAGTGGCTAGAGAGATGTTAGGATGAAGGTTGGACTTGATGATCCTAGTGGTCCTTTCCAACCATAATGATTCTATGATTCCATGATAACTCAATCAGGAACTGACAGAAATTGTACACAGGTTATGTTACATACATGTATGGAATAACTTCCATTATGAAGAATTTATGCAAAGAACAGAACACAACATGCTTTGTACAGATCACATCAACTCCACAGAAATAAAATGCTTATGCAAAAACAAATACTAAGGTCAATTATGGCTATTAACAAAATTGTCCAGACATCAATTCCCATGCAAGAGCACTATTGCACTGTATTCACACCCACGCAGTGCCTCAGAAGAAGTTGTTTGGTTTTGTGCATATAGGAGATCAGCCCCAAAAAAGATATAACCAGCAAATATCCAGGAATGCACTACCTGTATGTTAGGCTGTGTGTACACTTACAATGTGAGCCATGATGCTCAGCTTATGAAGAGAGGGTTGTCGGTTGAACAAGACTATGTCACCATCTATAAGATGTCGCTCCACAATATCACCGAACTTCAGCTCCTGGGCCATCTTTTCTCGGTTTCCATATTTCAAAAATCTTATAGTAACAGGTAACAACGGAGTCAGAAGTTAAGTCAGAAAGATGTCAACACAACTGAAAATAAATTCTGTGCTTGTAATGCCAGTTCTTCCATTAAATGTTGGATATTTGCATTACAGTAACTAGAAGATAAAACTGGTATGGACTGCATCGTTAAACATCAGCCCTGCTGCTATTTTAAATAATGAATGTATATGTGACATTAGTTAACAAACCTACAGTTAGTAGTACAAGTAAGAAAAAAGTCCATTTATAAAAGCAAAAATAATGTTTCAATGGTATTAAGTAGTACAGTGAGTTTCACTCATATACTATCATGTCTTACTACCCATACACAAATGGCAGACTAGCTCTCCCATGAAAACAGCCAGTACAAGATACCCAAAAAAACCTGCCTGTTTTCATTCATCTCTGTAGTACACCCTCTACCTCAAGGGAGACTCAGTCACTACAAAAAACTGACCACAGTTCACTATCATTAGTATGTACACTAAGTTTAAATCCAACAGATGATCTAAAAAGAAATTGTACGCTAACCTGAGGAGATAACGTCAATTTTTTTGTTACTGCCCTTTACAAAATATTCTAAAAATAAATTTTACTCCCTGTAAATATAACTATTTCCCCACAGCAGTAAGAAGAAGTTGATAGAGGGAAATAAGAATCACTACAGATAAGCAAGATACCTTTTCATCTGTGTGTGCCTTTGCTGTATGAAGTTGGCTCCAGGATGAACATCAGGACCATTACGAACAAGCTTCCTCATAAAATTAATATTTGCTTTGTTCACCTGTTGCATAAATACTCCAATCAGAAATGAATTAAATATTTCAGGACCTCTCTTTTTGCTGGTTTCAAGTTTTGCATTTTCAAATTTTAGGGTCAACTGACAATCTCCCTCAAAGCCTCCAGCTCCTGAAGGGAACAGGCAGGAGGGAATACAGGAGGAAAATATAAGCCAATCTTAGAGCAGAACATCAGAGTGAAATTAAAAATCTAGAAAGTAAATTCAGAAATAAAAATATCCAATGACTCCTTAGATACACCAAAAGAATTATGAAGCTATGTACGAGTTCACAAAACATCAAGCAAAGCTGTTCTCTTGATATGTCACTCCTTACACTATATGCCTTCACAGTACTTGCATCTATCTGATACTACAACCTCTACTGACCAGCAGGAACAGAACTGACAAAGTGTCACTGAATGACATTTTGAACATAAAGCAGTACATTCACTCCCTTTTATAGTAAGGCTATAAAGAAGGACAACACTGAGGTCCTGTCAAAAAGAAAAAAAAAAGCATAGAAAGTTTTGGTTCTACACCACATACCTTTTCTGGAAAGGTTAGTATTTTTGCAACATGAATAGGCACTGCTACTTCATCTATTCTTAAATTAGGATCAGGTGAAATGACTGTTCTGCCAGAGAAATCCACTCGCTTTCCAGACAGATTGCCTCTAAACCGACCTAACAGAAGAAGCAAGTGAAAACTCTTATGAAAAATTGTTTTTAAAATGTTATCTGTTCAGACAGCATATTAGAACACCTTCCAATGTACATCACTGAAGCACAACACAAGAGCAGTGAAGAGATGCTTTGGAACAGCAAATTTGTGGCTTAATTAAAAAAAAAAAAAAAAGCAACTTTCTAGACAAACCTTGCTTTCCCTTAAGTCTCTGAACAAAACCTCTGGTCCATTTTTTAGGTGCCATGTTGAGAGGAATTCCCGAGAGTTCACTGTTTATGTACAGGGCGCACTGCAGCTGAAGAAAATCCCAGTCCTCCATAATCATCTGTGTTTTGGCTCCTGATATCCTATGCTAAACAAAATAGTCATCCAGTTCAGAAAATAAATGTAACACGTAAAAGTAGGAAAGAAATTTTCTTATGAGTACAACTCTTCTTCCAAAAATAATGTTGAACACCTTCATATACTGAAATGAAAAAGGCAAGGTAACTTTATAACACGATGCATGTTGCTATAGCACTAGGTGAACTGCAACAGAACTCAGCAAAATATTTCTTTTGAGCATCACTGGCTTTGGAAAAATGCTTACAAAACAGAGTATCTACTTAAATTTCATTTCTCCCAAGCCACTGAAGTTAATCTAATATAACTTTACAGCCAGAAAAAAAATCACCAGTAGTTAAGAATTTTTCAGTCATAGGAGAGTTAATCCCCACTTGATTTTGTTTGCCTACAACAGACCAGTTTTGAAAAGCCTGGAAAGAATTATTCTGGTAGAACTTTCCTTCTAATCAAACGATAAATTTGAGCATTTACTTGTAGTCTCAATTTGATAACCATACTAGCTGAAACCTGATTTCTTAAGAACAGATGGTAGAATAAAGAAAGGACAAAAATGCAGTGAAAAGAAGAGGAAAGTCTACATGCAAAAAAAAAAAATCCCAACCAATAGATACAATGTTTTCTTTTTAAGTGACCACTCAGAAAGTGTTAATAATCATGGGGGGAGGGTGGGGAGAGGAAAAAAAAAAAAAAAAAGAGCAGAGTTTATGGAGCATAACTCAAACAACACAAAACAAACTCAACCCCAAACATTTCCCATAATCCACCAGCAGATCTTCAGCAGGTCATATACTGCAAGCAGCTGGTCAGCCAGCTTCACTGGAAGCAAGTTTCTCTATTTCTTCAATAAAATGCTAAATGACAGCAGTACAGTACAGACTAGATTGTAAGCAGTAAGCTTACAAAACCACTTGCTATATTCAATTCTAACCCAATATTTTATGAAAGCAACAGTTTCTGAGAGCTTGAAGGATGACTTACCTTTTTAATTACGTCATTGAGGAAAATTATCTCTGTCAGCTTCATTGTCAAGTCATCTTCATTGGTGCCAGACTTCAAGTCACTCACAACAGAGGGTCTGATACACAGTGGAGGCACTAAAAGTCGTGTGAGGATCAAATCTGAAGGTTTACCTGCTTCTGGGTTCATTAGAAGCAGAGGGATGTCTTCTGCAGGGATTCTTTTAAATAGGTTCAGTACTACCAAAGGATTCAAGTTTTCCTACAAAATACATTGGAGAATGGGGTGAACAAACCATAATGTAACAGTTTCAATGCTTCCCTTCTCCCCTCATTTGCTGATTGTTCAAAAATAAATTATTTTTTAAAGACAAATAGGGAAGAACCATTCATGCAAACAAAACTATGTTTTCATGTATATATTCTGAATCAACGCTTTTAGCATCTCAGACACTGACTTGCTATATTCTTTCCTTGCTTTTTTCTACTATACATCAGTGTTTATTTCTCATCATGTTACTCTTTTCTAAAGTGTTAACCAAGAGCATTTCATCCTTATTTGACAAAACAACTAAACAGATCTCTTACAACAAACCTGCAGTACATTGTATTCATTTTCTTAGTAGTAGAAACTGACATAACTACAGTACTTTCTAGACTATTTTTCAAAACTTCATTTCTCTCTTCTTAGTACAGCTACTGCTCTAGTATAAGAAACTTCAGATATTCACTACTTTTTGTGTCCAAATATTTTCCTCGAGATCTTCCAAGCTTACAAATAGCAGAGGGAAACACAATGCAAAGCTGAATGAAGGTAAGAGGTCAGACAATTAAGTCTCCTCTCTCCTTCTCAACACTTAAATTCTTCTGAAAAAAAAAAATAAATTTCTGTGTATAACAATAATTTCAGAGTTAGAGTAAATCTACATGTACATGCAGAGTTTATATGAGCCTGTATTTCTTCTCCATTTTCTAGCTTATGTAAGTATAACACACCAAGAACATTCCCTTCCTTCACAAACAGCAAACTAAGTATGTCTCAGAAAACACCAATACAATGAATTTCTCGTTTTATCAAAGTTAGCATCATTGCAATAATACCAATATTCTTCAAGTGTCTTTTGGTATAGGAAAATCTTGGACCACCACAAAGATTAAGCTGCTACATTTAAAACCTTTGAGGAGTTTTATTTCATGCACAAAAGCTAGCAGCAAATTTAAATCCTAATGAAATTCACCTGAGCTCTTCCCAGTAAGGGTTCCACTTCTTTGTTATGTTCTATTGCAGTTTCAAAGGATTGGAGAAAAGTAGATACTATTGGATCTACAACTTTCTTATTGGTCTTGTACTTTTCATGTATTATTTTCAACAAACCACACTTCTTCACAGTCCCTGCAAGCAAATAAACATTGGTTGTTTTGTTTGAAACAACAATAAAAACATCAGAAAAAATGAAAACAATCACAAAAAATTTCCCACCCAAAACTTTAAACAAGTAAGCTACAGTTTCAAAACTAGTTAAACCTTCAGTGAAAACAAGAATAAAGTAAAACTTTGTAAGTTTTATTATACAGTTTCCTAAATTCACAAAACAAGAGTACGACTATCCGCTTACGGCTCCTTGTATGGTTGGCTTGGTGCACCTAAAACATGATGTAGCTTCTGAAGCTGAAAGCAGGTAGTTTAGCCCACACTTTGAATTCAGCTTCACCTCAATCACAGCAGTTTTTTTTTTCAATTTGAGTTTCCACACTAAAAACAGGACTAAGATTCTGGCACTTGTAATAAAGCAGCTCTCTCTATTTATTCAGGCTGTTGATTGTTACAAAAAACAACCCACAATTTTCATGTGTTAAAAACCTAAAGTTTTAAGTTATGAATTAACCGTGTATTATGAATCTGTAACACTGCAAACCCTCTAACAGCAGTATCACTTGATCAGCGTACATGAAGAAAAAAGCACTTTGAAGAGTAAATGTGGAGTCTTACTATGAGACTTTACCCTGAAGAACAAATTCCAGTATAAAACAAAATCATCACAGCTCAAATACTACCAACCTGCAGAACATACCCTCCTAGAGGATGACAAGCACACCTATGTAAGATAATTTAATACAATGATGGAAAATGAAGTTAAAAACTGCAGAGTCTACAAATGCTTCGATGTTACAGTATTGATTGCTGACAATAGCTCCCCATTTTTTAAAAAACGTGCTAAACAGAGTGGGTTTTTTGCCATTTTTCTAGTATCAAATATTGGTTACTGTCAAAAAGACATAACACATGAAACAAAACCAGCAACTACAACAATGTCTATATCCCCATAAACGACATGTCAACAAGCATGTGCCTGGCATTAAGAATGTAATTATCTTTTTACTAACAAAGGCCAGGGAGGATATCCAACAGCTGTGAAAGGAAACAGCATATTTAAGATTTGATGCTATCACAGCTGCAAAGGTAAAAACCATCACAACAGACAATTGGACTAACTGCTGGAGTCACCACTCACCATTAAAGGCACCACAGTAAGGACAAGTGTTTTTCTTCCGGCACTTTTCAGACACTTTCTTTTTTAGCCCTCTCTTCTGAAGATATGTAAGGCCAGGGCGCTTTAGGTAGTCCAAAAACTGTTTTTTTTCTTCCACTGATAGCATTATACGGCAACAGGTTTTGCAGATCATCTTAAACATTAACACATTTAAATACAGTCATGTAACAGACACATCCAGAGACATAGCCTCTTCTACCATAACTTAAGTTCTTCAACAGAATGCTTTTTTTTTTTCATTATTTCATTTAATAAAATACTATTGTCTTGGTTGAAAGACCAATTCATACACTGTAATAAACAGAAAAAAAGGACATGGTAAAAAAAAAAACAACCACCAGTAAATGAGACAAATCCTTATTTAAGCTCTGCGGGAACTTAGAAACCCATATAAAGCAAACAGAGCTTTGATTTACTGGGATGTCCTAGAAGGCAAGTTACATTGCATATATTGAATTCAAACTATTACAGAAAAATAATGGATTAATCAGAATGACATGACATAAACAAAACAGCTGTATTTATATCACTAAGACTAGTATTTAAATACATTTATTTTCCTTTTTCTGGACTGAAAACCGACAACAAATTGCAATTATGTTTACCTGTAAGATACCTATCACGGCTTTGAAGTATCCAACATGAAAACATGGTAGTTCTAAGTCAATGTACCCATAATGTCCTAAACAATCTGCTAGATTTTTCCCACAGGTTTCACAAGGACGATCTTTTTCACTGGTTCCCTTTTGGAAAAGCAGAAACACACAAACAGAGAAAAAAAAATTAGCTGTAATCAACCGAATACACATAAGAGAAATAGTTCTTAAGCTAGTCAGCTACGATGACAGCAGATCCACTGCTTTTCCCCCCAGCATCAGAAGCATGCCAGTAGCATTATATTCACTCCAATCCTTAGGAAAAAAATTTCTTTCACACACAACCCCTGTTGATACCGCTGACATTAACTCACACAGCTCTTGCAACTGATCTACGGCTCACTGATCTACAAAATAGCATTTTATACATGGATGTCTCTGGGTCTCCCAACAACTTGGCAGAAAGAACTTACCTTCTGCCTCAAAAGAACGCTTTCCTGAACCATCCAAAAGCAGAAAGAAATTATCACTGCAACCTATGGTCCATGCAATTCAAGCAGAGATACATTTATACACTTTGAAGGAGCAGTAAATTTCAGCCACCTCAACTTAATTTTAGCTATTCCAAGTAATTCTACAAAAAGAGCTGGAAAAAACCCCAAACCAAATCAAAAGCACTTCTCACCATGCGATGGTCAAGTACTCCATACTGCAGTGGAGAGTGATGGTTGTCCTGGCTGTACAAGTTTTTGCTAACCACTTGAATGTGAGCTTGCTGACGCATCTCCTCTGGAGATTTCATGCCAAAACAGATGTGGCTACTACAATAGAAATTTCACATGCGTGTACGTTCACACATATATGCAGAAATACTTAACAACTACAGGCAGGCACACACGTATGTATTTAAAAGCAATGTAAAGGTGGCTAAGTTAATTCATAATACAGTTGAAGCAGGTTGTTTTTCGATAACTACATAAAAAATCCCTGTTTTTTAGTGAGTCGGTGATTTATACCCGAGGGATTTATCGAAGTTCTTGGGCAACCCCACAGCTGCCCACTCGCACAGCCACCCCCGAGCCTCGCCTGCAGCGGGGCGGGCTGTGCGCCCCTGCACACCCAACTTCTCCGCGAGTCTTTCTATA
>VZZY01020156.1:86968-130477 GCA_013400335.1 Eurystomus gularis | reverse complement strand
GGCCCCAGCCGAGGCCCCGGTCAGCGGGCCGGCAGAAGCAGCCCCGCGGCAGCGCACGGCGGGGAGCTCGCCTCGCCGCACAGCACAGCGTAGCGCAGCAGCCGCGGAGCTGGAGCTGCCCGCGCAGAGCACCCAGCGCTCACAGCCCAGCTAGAAGTAGCTGCCTCCGCCTCAGTACCCATCAGGCACGCCTAAGCCCCCCCTACCCTTACTTCCGTCTCCGGCACTAGAGCAGACATCCCTACGCGCGGCTCCGCCCACAGCACGTAGGACCCCTGCGGCGCCAGCTTATGATTGGCTGCTGGGAGGGCCCCCGTCCTTTTCTCGCTGGCTGGCAGAGAGGCCGCAGCCAAGATGGTGAGTGTCGGGCTCGGTGTGCGGCAATCCGCCCCGCGCTGCCGCCATCCTGTGCTTGCAGCGCTCCCGACCTACCGGCCCTCCGTGGGCTGGCCTGCCCGTAGCGGGCTGCGGACGTATGGTGGAGACTGAGAGCCGGCTTGTCCTGCTGCTCGGAGCTGGGGTTCCCGCGGCCTGGCCGCGGCGCGTCGGTGCCTGTTGGTAGAGGCGAGCTCCGGAGTGTGGGCCGGGGTATACGCTGGGTTTGTTGAGTCTTCGCGCTGGTGGTCGATAAGAGCTGAGCTTTCACGGTAGCGTTATGCTCTACATCTCTTAAGGCGCCGTAGAGCATACTCATGTATTAATTTATGCTTGTTCTCAGGTAAAAGCATTAGAGAAGCAATAGTCTATAGGGTTTTTAAGGAAACAGTAACCCATAGGTTTCTTAAGGAAGCTTCTGTTGTTTTGTAGTGCTTGGGCTTCTAATGTATGCAATTCATTAGAAGGCACTTTAGCTTTTCAGTAGGGTAGAGGTATGTATGTTGTTGTGTTTTTTGAAAAGTGGGGATGAGTTTGTCGGTTTCTTACTGTCCTTTTTGAAGGTTCTGCCTGTAGTCCAGGACCAGTCCATTTAGGTTGTAGATTCACTGTCAGCATCTGAGAGATTAATGACTGTTGCTGTACTGTGCATTATTTATGTATTTATTAAGTTTGAATTGTATGTGTAGTTATTGTTGTGTTTTACTTTGTATTTTTTACAGAATGACACAGTGACCATCAGAACCAGGAAGTTCATGACAAACAGACTTCTTCAGCGCAAGCAGATGGTAAAATAATATGGAAAATGAATTATTTGTCAGTTCTGGGTTTTAGGTGTTTATAGTCACTACAAGTAAGAGGCCCTTAAGACCTCTGGAGTTCCTATAGTAAGAGCTTGTTGGTTTAAGTTTTTTGATGCATGCTGAAGGTAAGTCTTGGTGGTGAAGTAGTGAGTTGCTTTGTCATTTGAACTTGTGCCAGGGGAGGTGTATATTGGATATTAGACAAAATGTCTAGACCAAAAGGGTTGTCAAGCAGTGGAACAGGCTGTCCATGAAAGTGGCTGAGTTACCATTGCTGGTGCTATTTAAAAGATGAGTAGATATGGTGCTTAGTGACTTGGTTTAGTGTGACTTTGCTGTCTTAGGCTTACGGTCGGACTGGAGTTTAAACGGCCATTCCAATCTAAGTGATTCTATGAAGTGGGAAACTTACAAATGCTTTTGTATGAAATTCATATTTTCTCATGATATGGGGGGTTAGTTTAAGTGTTAAGCTCATGGTGGGACTGTAGTACCTGACTATTTTAATGGATATTGACTTTTTTATACAACTTGTAAAAATTTCTTCTTAGGTGATTGATGTTCTTCATCCTGGGAAGGCCACAGTCCCCAAAACAGAAATCAGGGAAAAGCTGGCAAAAATGTACAAGACAACCCCTGATGTAATTTTCGTCTTTGGCTTCAGAACTCACTTTGGTGGTGGCAAGACAACAGGTTTTGGCATGATCTATGATTCCCTGGACTATGCAAAGAAAAACGAACCAAAGCACAGGCTTGCCAGGGTAGGTTGTTTTCCAGCAACACGTGAACAATTTAGATGCATTACAACTGTTTAGTCATTCATTATTTAAATGTATAAAAGCTAGAGTTTTATCAAAGTACTGTTGGTGTACTCAAGAGTTCTATAAGAGGTCTTAAAATAGTATAGGTTACATTCTGCACTTGCAGAAGAGAATAAGTTTTGTGCTGTATATTACAGGGGAATTGGGAAAGAAAAACTGATGTTACCAGTGATGTTTAGCAGTAGCAGATAACTAACCGCTATTAAAGGTCTTCAAGAACCCGAAGGGGCTGATCCAGATGCTATAGTACTTACATATTGTATTGAATCATTCATCAGTTAATGAATTTGTCTTACTATTTGGCTAGTATTTCAAATTTAATCAGTATTTGAAGAGTCCAGAAATAGTAGAACTGAAATTCAGCATTACTGTCAGTAAAACAATGGTAAATGTAGCTTTAACTGTTTTTGATAGCATGGCTTGTATGAAAAGAAGAAGACTTCTAGGAAGCAGCGGAAGGAGCGCAAGAACAGAATGAAGAAAGTCAGGGGCACAGCCAAGGCAAACGTTGGTGCTGGCAAGAAGGTAGGATGAGAATATCTGTAAGCTAGAGTAAACATGTTTCCTTTGAAATGTTGATGAGAAATTCAACAGAGTAACATTGTTTTTCTTCCATTTTTTTCACCTGTTCTGCTGGATAACAGAAGGTAATCTGTGTGGTGTTGTATAGCTTGTTACCAGCGCAGTAGCTTAGTTTTGCTCCTCACTGCTGCAAGCTTAGCTGATATAATGTGAAACAATGCTTCATAAATGATTGTTTCTTAATATGTCACTTGAGCTGAAGTTAACTCTCATAAATCTTAACAGTGTTGCTCTAATCACATAACTCAGCCTTGCAGTATACAGATTAGATAGTCATAACACTTGTTACTTGGGCTACCTAAATATCTAATGCTTACTCCGCCAAGCTACTGTTATTTATAGTGTTACTTATAGAGGTGGTTTTAAGGGTGTGTAGTGGTGGAGGGGACAGTGTGTAACTAGAAATGAAGTAGAATGTCCGCTTTATCCTGCGTTTAAGTGATTGATTGCTAGGATAGTGGAGTTTTCCCCTGGTAGGAGCTGCAACTTGATACAAGCAGCTTGGAGAAAGGCAGAATTCCTCTTATGTTTAAGCCACCAGAAAAAAAAAAAAATCACCCAACTGAGGAATAGCCTGGGTATGAAGACAGTTATCTTCCTTAGCAGCTTTTTGTTGTCTGAAAAATGCTAAGTAAGTTGTGCAGCTGAGTGCCTTTTCTCAAGTGTTTTAGTAAGAGGAGAGCAACGGGGTTTAATGTTTAGTTCTGTAGCTCCTAAAGTGCCTTGACATCTTGAACTTTAGTAATCTTCACTTTTGCTTTTTTTTCTACTTTCTTGGAATTCTCCATCAGAAATGAAGTATCTATCAGGTACTGAAAATGAGCATGGATGTGGTGACTGAATTACATATCACTGAATCCTTTTAATAGGAGCACTGTACTGCCTTGCAGACATGCATGTTTGCTTTAAACTTGCTTCTATCCTCTAAGGGTTCAGATAACTACATAATGAGCTTCACTCTGTGTGTCTTAGAAATAAAATTTGGCTAATAGTGAAAAAGACTTTTCGTGAAACAACATGAAAATAAATAATTCTCATGATTATTAGAAATCCAAGATACTCAATGCTGTCAATTTGAGGAATTGGTTCAGAACACTTCAGATACTCATTCAAAGTAGTACAGTGCAATTGCATGTGTAACCTGACCTTGTGTGAAAGAGGTGTGTATCTGTATGAAAACTGAAGTTATATCACGCAGTTTAGTGCATTTGAGACGGTGGTTGGAAACGACAGTTTTCAGCCCTAAGCTGTATTGGCCTGCAGTATCCCAAGCTAAAACACAAATTCAGTGAAATCAGAAATCTCTGAAATTAGATTGTTTACTTGTGTGAGTGAAATTTTTGTTGGCACTGGATGGAAATAAACCGGTGTTGCTGCAAACTGCTAGATGAGATAGCTACTCTACTAGATGAGATTTGGAGCCTTTGAAATCCCAAGGGTTGTTTATAGTAAAACAGTACAAATTAACACTTGGCATAGCAATAACATTAACTTATCCCTCTTGTCAATGTCAAGTGAGTTTTGCACTGATACCAGTAGTATGGATGAAGTTCTTCCTTTCAAGAATTTTGCAGTTGAAGGTATCTGTTGCTGAGTGTTAATGCAGGATGGTTAAATGACTGTCCCTTGAATTACTGAAGCTGTCCAATTCATATAAATTCTTTTAAAGCATATAAACACTTCAGAAATTTAAGAGCAGGATCGTGTGCTGTGACAATTACATATCAGGTTGGACTTCTGTATCAAGTACTTCTCAAACTAGCATGCAATCTCAGCAGTAGTGTTTTTCGTTAGAGGTTTTAAAATATCTTTTTAGATTATATTTTAGTTAAGTATGCATGAGCTACATCATTTTTACGAGCATTGTTTATCTTGGTGCCCTTGTCTTAAATTAACTGAAGACAAATTAATTTACCTATGTTCTGGAAAAATTTGAAGAGTTCTGTGCTGCGTCACAGAAAAATGCTTGTGGAATACACTTGTGTCTTAAATTTTCACCTTGAAAAGTGCACAACATAATGTTGTGGCATGGTTTATCATCCTTTATCACAACCTTGTAGAGGATTTTTAATAGGAGTCCTGGAATATGTTTTGGAGTCCCCCTATACATTCTGTGAAAACTCTTTACCTCAGCAATGTGTAGGCACTTGATTCTGAGACATATTCAGGCAAGTCTGTATTGTTGTAAGAATTATGTACTGTGTAGTCACAAAACTCCTTGAAAAGGTGAATCATACTTGAATAGTTTTTCTTGAACTTTTAAGTCAGATGTCAATTGTGTTGATGCCTGACTTGTCAAAAGTTCTCTTTGATGCTTCCTTCTATGTCTTATTACTTAGGAATTCCTGTTCTGTTTCACCTGCAGTTTCAAGAGGAGAACTTTAGTGTGTTACTTAATACATACTGCAGTTCGCTGAGCCCGCATAGAACTTGGCAACAAGTAGATGTGGATGTCCCTCACCTAGTGTTTGCATTCAGAGCAGCTACCCGTACTCCCTGTGATACTCAAACGCAAAAGAAAAAATGCCAACCCCCCCAAAACCCTCCACACCCATCCCAACCAACCAACCCACCATGTACTTATGACAGCCTTTGATATGTGAGCGTTCCAAACAGGAACATTGTAGTTTGTTTTTTTTTTTAAATCTTGAATGGAAGTGTGGTTGGATAGGCGCTTTATGTCCTTGTAGCCTGTAGTTACAATGGAACAAGCAGTTGCATTCAGTGTTACTTAAGCTCTAAACAGCTATTGTTAGGCCCCATTTTGAGTTAAAGGGAATGTGTGAAATGTAAGTTTTGAGCCTGTAAAGCAGTCAAAACTTTGAGGTTTTCCTATTACATTTCACTGTGGTAATTGGAAAAAGCCTCAAAGCTCTATCTTCTACAGCAGTAGAACTTTGATAAAACTATTATCTTATTAATGCTTTTTCTTTTTCAGTAAATGAACATACTTGAGATGGAAAATGAAAAACAGGTATGACTTCATAATGCTTTGTAAGAGTAGACAACCAGTAGTCTGTAGTCATTATGACATAAGTCTAATGTTGATTTATGCAAAGTCCACAGTACTCTTGTCGATATAGAACCCAGTGCAAGAATTTAAGACTAAGAAAGACTTAAATATTTACAAATAGCTGTAGTGCTTACCACTGAGTTGATAATTTGTGATTTCCACTTAAATGAAATACTTGATTAGTATCGAGACTGAAGTAATTAATCAGGCAGTTCAGATCTGCAGTTGCTGAAACTGATTCTTTAGTCTTACTGTAAACAAGGCTTAAATTTTCATTTTCTGGGTATGCTATGGAGAGGATAGTACACCTTGTTCTTTATTTTCTTAAATACATTGAAGTAGCATAATTTCTATTTTGATGACAAGTTTCTGTGGATTTTCTGTAGCACCTATTTCAAGTAAATTCCTTATAAACCTGATACAGTTTTAGACAAGTGCTGTACTGTGTTTTTATCTTGCTGCAGAAATGTGAGTTGGAAGTGCTGTGGGCAGTAACTGTTACAGACAAAACTGATTTCATTACAAATGATCAGAATGACTCCATTTAAAATAACTGAAACAGTCTGTCTGGGAGCTCATGTAGCGAGTATAACGTCTTAAATGGCAATGTGTTGAAGCAATTGTAGCTTGTTGAGCTCTTGTACAGAATTGCTGTCATCTAGGCTCTCATTTATTGCCATGACAGTACTGTGAAATTTTGAACCTTAAGTTCTAAAAGGCAGTGTAGTTCACCTGACTTCTTTGGGAGCCAGTTTTTTCAGGCTCTATTAAGGGATGAATGTAAAAATTGTATTAATCATGTAGCACTGATCTATCTTTTCCTTTGCAGATTGCATTATTCTGTGAAGAAGTACAGAAACAAAATATTCTGGGAAGAAACTGCTCCTCTGACTTTAAACATCAAATAAACTCTGACAATAAAATGCTGTTTTGCCCTTCAGTTTTAATTTGAAAGCTACCATTTTGTAAAGTTTGAGAAAATCAATATTGGTGCACTGTTTGCACTGCATTAAAATCTTTTCATAATTAAAAAACTCTTGCTTTGAGTATCAATTTGACATGAATCAGAGCTTTCTACAGGTATTAATACGCAGGCAGCATTAGTTCATGGATGTAGGTATGCTTTTTCTGTATGTTTTTCTCTTTTTTAGAAAGTCCTTTTAAGATGTGCTTTTGACTGCCCATGTTATATAGACCTGTAGAATATCACTGGAGGGAGAGTAAAACATGTATACAGAGCACAGCAGTGATTTAGATGGCTTCTAAAATAATAGGGTGGGTTTTTTTAAGTCCTGTGGATGTTAAAAGGCTTTTAACAGACAGACCTTCAAAGATCCCTTCTTGGATGTTCTACCAAAGGTGTAAGTATATTCAATTCTGCGTAATTGTTAGGAGGGTATTAAAAGTGGGATTTGTGTACTTAAAATACAGTATGTGCACTGGACTCTTGAGTCTGTAGGTATTTTGAGTAGGTGACAGTAAATTTCTGACAACCAAAAACATTGTGAAGAGATACGGAGCAAACATGTAATCTAAACTTGTTTTAAAGGTAAAACCCATTCCACCTGTAATGTTCAACATCAAAGGAGAGAAGAGTCATGCTGTTAAATACAATTGAACAGTCACTAGGGGGTGTTGTGAACACAGCAATACAAATACAGGGAAGCCCTTGTGTAACAATTTTTCATAAAGCAGGCTGAAAGGAACCTGAATTGCTACCTATCAGGGAGGTCAACTCCTCTGAAAACATGCATTAAAATTAGTTGTGTTTAGGATCTGAGGCTTTAAGTGTTTTTGTTTCACTGGTTCCTTTCTGAATGGAAACCATCTGCTTCAGTGAATACCATACATACATTTAGTGTTTTCCAAATGCTTACTATTTTAAAGCTCTAAAGTGCTGGCAGAAATTCCAGTTGCTCTTTTCAGAAGCTTCATTACATTAGTTTTAAGCAATCAACAAAGTCTATGTATAAATAAAGGAAATGGCTTGCTTGATCTTGATGTTTTGGCTTTACCTAGTAAACAGTACTGTTCCAGGGAGATTGTACCTCTTGAAGCTGAACTTCGTTCTGGAGCTGGAGTATTTACAAGTTCCCTTGAATTTTGTAATGTTCTACATGCCATTCATTCCAGGCTCATTTATGAGGTACAGTAACTTTTTGAAGCAGATGACTTGAAATAGGCTGTCTTATTGCTTGGTATGATAATTTGGTATTTGATGGCCCATTTTTATTTAACATTGACAGCAAAAAATACCCTAGTGGATCCATACAAAAATTTTCTCTTGTTGTGTGGCTAGGTTATAAAAATATATCCATAAGCTGCATTCTTGTCTTGCAATACGAGGCATTAAGCACAAAAACAATGGGGAAGGAGACAAGGATCTAGAATTAACTGATCCAATCAGGATCACCCTATTTGGAATTTTTCCACTATTCTGCAACTTTGTGTGTTGCCCGAACTGTCACCTGAAATCTTGGTGCTTCAACAGTCTGGAGACGTGAGCAGCTTCCATGTGAGTTTCTGTTCTGCCAACTTTTTGCCTGCATATGCTACAGTCCAAGCAGTGTATACCAGATGTTCTGTAATTTAGAAGTTTAATGCATGTGCCATGCTGTGAAGACTCTAGGTTAATCCCCTTTCCTGTGGGTGGTAAAACAATTAAGTAGAAAGCATTGATGAACAGGAATCTGCACTTCATTCCCTACTGAGCGCTGAAGGTACCCTTTTACTTCCTGCTGATCTTGGCACATCCCATCATCTATAGGGAGTTTTTGTCACTTGCCTGCCTTTAGACTTTGGCCTGGCCCTTGTATTCCAGTATCTCAAGTATTTTATCTATTTAATGACCAGTCTGGAGCCCAGATTACATTTGGAAGGATTCTTGGAGAAGGAACTTCTTAATTAAACTGTTGATGAGTAATATCAAATTGATAATACATGGGAAGACTTTCATTAAGTCTATCGTATTTAATGGCTTGGACTTTTTTGAGTTGTGTAATTTTCACAAGGGATATAATTACCGTGGAAGAAGTATGGGGTTTTTTGTGAGAAGGACTCAAATTTATATAGCTGGACTAGTAAGAGTAAATCAAGTCTTCCTGTGAAGTACTTGAAAAGCTGTGAAGAAGCCTTAGGGCTTGACTTAATTGATATGGGATCAAGTAGTGCAGCTTCTTGCTGGGGTTCCCCCTCTGTGTGCAGGGTGAGGGTGATATATAAAGCACAGCCAGATACTGGTGGCTTCTGTCGAAGGAGATTGTAGTCTAGAAGGCAAAAGACAAAGTACAACAGATCAAAGAAAGATTTACCAGGGAAGCAGAGTCTGTTTGCAGGAGCCAAGATTAGTGTCTTGACATCATAGAAAAAGACAACAACTGTGGTACAGATGAAAGATGATAAAATGTGGCATCACCTGAGCAATGAGATTGTTTTGTGTAGGGACCAGCTTGTAGCAGGCTTGCGAAAACATGTTGGGAAGAAATGAAGCTGATACTGTCAGCGGCTTGAAATAAATGAGGCATAGTATGCAGTATGGTGTGAGAAGACTGCAGTACCAATAGACAGAGGGATAAAAAGGTTATGTGCGTTCTTTTTGTTGATAGAAAATGTGTCACTTAAGGAACAAAGTATGCAAGTCACTATCAAATCTATCTGCAACAGTAAGAGGAAAATGACTTGTCTGTATTTTTCTGGTCAGTTCTGTACAAACTTAAAGCAATTAGTTTCCTACACAGAGGAAGTAGAACGTTGTCCTGTAGCAGCTGTTGATCCTGGATTTGAATAGTAAGTTTGAAACCCTAGTTATGAATGCACTGTGCTTCTATTTGAGTAGAACTAGGCATATTGAGCTTATTTTTCAGATGGGTATTTCGGTAAGAGGCCAGATGAGTTATTCATTTTTTTTGCTTTGAATGGTGGCAAAGTTTCATCTGAGCAGAAGAACTTTCCTGATGTTGCAAATACTTTTGTTAGTCATGTTGCTAACAAAATAGCAGTAAGACTAAGTGATTTCTGTGAACAGATTTTTTTTTTTAAGATCCCTCTAAGATGTAAAATGCTTAAGCTTTGACAAGTCCATGTTAGGAGTGCTGACAAGCTGGTACATTAATGCTTTTGGACCCCTTTGCTTTAAAGAGATTAAATGGAAACTTAGTCTTATGTTTGTGGCTAACGTTTGTGAACTCTAGTTAGATCTTTAAAAAAAAAAAATTCCCTGTGGGATTTTATCTTCATCTAGTATTCAATAAGTTTCCTATTCATTTTAGTCTTTGCTCTCTGTGAAAGGCTATAGCTAATGAAACAGCTGTACAAGTGGCTAAAAGACATCCAGTGCACTGGAAAAAAAAATGGTTTTTTTCCAAAAGCTGGTCATCAGCTACTAATAAAAAAGCTCTGTCATCCTTTCCAGTTCCTGCTGTTCATACACAGAGATCCTAAATAAGGGCAAATAGTGTGCTGAGACAGAAGGACATTCAGAGCATCTGTGGCTTCTCTTAACATGGTAGATGTTTTAAAACCAGCAAAAGCTGTGAGTGCAGTGCTTCACTGAGGTAGATTATAATGGTTTGTATTTGTGTTCATTGGGTTAAAATACAGCTTGTTATCTAATGAAGCTGGCCAGACTGCAAACTGACTCGCATTAGGAGAAACATGCTTCACTGCCTTCCATGGTGATCTGATTTGTTTGTACTGGAGCTGCTACTCCGCTATCATTTTCTGTCAATTTTTTGCTAGCCTGTTTGTTAAGCCAGGCATCATTTGTGTTGATTTGATAACAGGTTTCAATCACCGAAAATAAAACTTTTCTGTGACACATGACCTCAGATCCATATCTCCTGCACAGTGTTGGCTGTAAGTAGAAAATTGGGAGAGACACGTTCTTTTTTCAGTGTTTTCTTTCTGGTTCAACAGCCAATGTAAAAATCATAAGGGAAGTGGCTAAATACTTTTAAAACAAAGTGAGCAAATGTTGATTTCTAACGTGTTGCACAACAGTTTTTGTAAGGTTTCTTTCACTGTTTCCTTTATAGTTTGATGGATCCTGCTACAGACCAGAAGTGAAATTAAGCCTTTTTATTATTTGTGTTTTTTAAAGGCAAGCAGAGAGGTATTATAAAACTTAAGAGCTGTCAGAATTCCTGTTTTTAAGTATTTATTTTAATTGATCAGTTCCAGTTATTGAAGAAAGTCAGGTTGATCTAGGCCCTACTTGAGGGCTTTACAAAAGTAAAGACTAATGTAAGGACCTAGGATTGGGGGAAATGGCTTCATATTCACACAAATATTAAACTTGTATGGTTTTGAGGCATTAATTCAAGTGAGTATATTTTTGCCTAGCATGGAACTCTATGGTGTTTGTTTAAACAAACACCAAAGCACTGTACCAATGCACAAGTCAGAGGAAACATGGAATTGTCTAGACTCTAAGAAATGCTGAAAAGTAAACATCTGGCATAAAACACGGTAAGTAAAATATGCATCAAAATTTTTCTCATTTTGATTAAAGTTGAAAATCTTCACAGGCATCAGTGTCTGCAAGTTGTGTTTTGTGATGGTGACTGCTGTTGAAAAGAAACTCTTTTCAGTGTGGTAAAGGAGTGCTTTAAAATAATTCTGGCTGAACAGTATTCGTTTGACTCCTGGCAATACTTAATTGGCACGGCATGTCTGGTGACCTGGGTGAAAGTCTGTGTACTTTTGCAGAAGCTCTACTGTGGTGCTGCACGGACCAAACCTGGGAGAGAGAGTCTCCTTAAAAAAACTTACACCTCTATTGAATACAAGTGCACGTCCTGGCTGGATGTTCTCAGACAACCTTGCAAATCCCTATGCGTCTGGAACATTCTAGTATTCCCACTTCATAGACAAAGCACAGAAGTATAAAGTACTAAGATATTTAAAGTACCTGAGTGTTTTAAAAGCATAAGTACAAATGTACTTGTGTACAAATAAATAGACTTTTTGTTGGAAGGGCCCTACAATGACCACCTAGTCCAACTGCCTGACCAGTTCAGGGCTGGCCAAGTTAAAGTATATTAAGGGCACTCTCCAAATGCCTCTTATACACTGACAGGCTTGGAGCATCAACTACCTCTCCAGGATGCCTGTTCCAGTGTTTGACCACCCTCTTGGTAAATAAATGCTTCCTAATGCCTAGTCTAAACCTCCTCTGGTGCTGCTTTGAACCTCTAATTAGTATAAAGATACCTCGTGCAGTAGTAGCCTCCCCTCAGGTCACAAATCAAGCAGACATTGTGCTGTGGAATTGCACCTCAGTGTCAGGGTAACACTCCTGCTTACTACTGCACCACTTTTCTTCTCAGTAAACTAGAGATGGAAGTTGCTTCTGTAGAAGTGTTCTCAGAGAGAGGCTCAGTGCATGTGAAGCACTGAATGCAACCAAGCCCCAGCCAGCTATTAGTGATTTTCTACTACGCACTCTGCATCAATAGCTGTGCAACCCTTAAACTTCAACCCAGCAACTAGCCCACATTTGTTTTGGCCAGTACTGCCAGCCTGATGCAATGCACCTACTTTGGAGCTGGGTAATTGTTTCTACTGGGTTCAGATATCTCATGAGATTACTTTATTCTCTTCCTTTAAAAACTCTCTTTTTAAAAGCTAGTAGGCAGTAGTTCAACCATTTCTGCTACAAAACTTCTGTGAATCAGAGATCTTGAAAACAGATTTCCTTGTCTCAAAAAAATTTCCAATGGCTCGTGTGGGGATTGAAGTTTAATTTTGTCAGTGATGATAAAGCAACATAATTTTGTACACTTTTAGTCTCAAAACTTAGCTCTACCTCTAAGTGGCTGCTTAACAAGGGGCACTCTGTGGTTTACAACTCATTCAGAATTTATGTCCCTGTGTTCATTGGCAAAGTTCATTACTTGATAACATAACTTATATTTAAAAGTAAATACTTCATGTGACCACTACTGATTTTAATGTTTTAAGAGGTAGGGGATGGTAGTTCTTCAATCTTGCATCTTTTGCCATCCACTTAAGTCTGATGTTTAATGCATAAGTCTCTGCTTTGCCAGGATAATCTTGTCTTCATTCAAGCTGCCTGTTGCATATGGACTGTGCTTCTTTCTGAAAACTGTGTCAGTCCTTTCCACTCACTATTAGGAAATGCAACCTCTGTGTGACTGTTGCACTGATGCATGTCTATAGGCGTATATCCTTAGTGAGATATCTCCATGTTGTATTTCTACTTTGCATCCTCTCCATCCCAATGGTATTTCTGTTTCTTGGCTTTGTTCTGCTCGCAGATCCTTTTTTCTAGCTTTACTTTGCCATAAAAGCTGTTTATTTGTCAGTCTTTCCTAGTGGCTGATCAGTGTTCTGCTGGCACCTTTGTGGGTACAAGTGCCAAAAAAAATGGAAGAACCTGAAGTTGCTATCTCTAGAGTTGAGGGAAGAGCATAGAGCATTTTCTATTGCTCATGTTCTGTGGATGAAAGGCAATATGCTTGTGAAAGGTGCCACGCTTCAGTTCTGTACTAACCCTCTTTCTTTATTAAAGATAAAAAAATCTTTCTTAAGTGTTTCTCAGATTTAAAAAAAAAGAACAAACCCACAAAAATAGCAAAACAAACTTTTCAGTGCCTCATTTATATTAGAATTAGTAAATGGAAATAGAAGAATGCTATAGCAAACACCAAGTAAGCACTATGCCTAAGGTATTTCTGAGGTCCATTCTTCAATTAATACTTCTCAATAACTTCAGTTATAGTTACAGCAACAGTATGGATGGAATGGATCTTCCAGTCTCAGATTCAGTGATGTTTTTCAGCTTTGTTGTTCAAGTACTTATCACCCCTAGCCTTTTTTATAATTTGTTTTACCACTTTAATAGATGTATTGGGATGTAAAATGAAGGAGCATGTGAAAAATACTTTTTGATTACTCTGCAAGCTCCATTAAATGTTTTTATCTAGCCATTTTCTATCTATACAGAGTTCTTGCTTTTCAGTGAAGACGCATAGAAGAAAGCTTTGATTCTCAAGGAGATTGTGCAAAGTAATCCTTTAGCCAGCAGAGGACTGTAGAACCACATACCACACAGTTATTGATGCAAAAATCTTCAACCACTAAGAGTAAAGGGAAAATCCATGTAACAAACTATGTAGTCAAGACAGTCTCTTAAACATGGTAAAATAGTGAAAAGGGAGGGCTCTTTTCTTTGTTTGTTTCTCATTAAAGAATTTAATTTGCCCCCAGTTACCCCCGTCGAGGAAGATCTATGGGAATTTTGTTTACATTTTGAAGCACATTGCCAGGAAGGGTACTTCGTATGGCAAGTATACTGAACCTTTTGGGAGAATGACAGCGCTACAGAAATGGTGGTGCGTTCCCTAAAGGAAAACATACTTCATTTGTAATGAACATTATGTCTGCAGAAACTAATGGCACAACCTCCTATTCAGTTTATGTAAAATAAAACAGGCCCATATGTTGCTGCTTTTGGAGTTTGGGTGTTTAAATTAAATGTTGTTTAATGAATATTCAAGCCCATTTGCTCAAAAGTTGTGCTCAGTGTAGCAGCTTTCTCCTCTGTCTTCGATCTTACCTAGAGTATTAAGCCATTACAAGAGGGTGCTAAAGCTGAGGCATCTGTTTCTAATGAAGACTTGGATATTAAAATGCCAGAGCAGATGAGAGGGTAAATAAAGACATACAGTAAGAGGATTATACTATTTTTTGTTTGGTAATTAAGCCTGAGAAAGGATTGATATGCATGACACACTTTAAGAAACAGGAACATTCACTGTCCTATTACAGCAGCTGCACTTTGGGTATGTTATAGTGGTATATTCACTCCACTCCCTGTTTCCTATAGGAGTTAATTCAGCTTTTTTGGAATGTGTGGGCCAAATGCCTGTGATGGGATGCCTCAATGAACCACTTCTAGAGATACCTGCATGTGTGTGGGGCTATAGGCAGCTTCTAGATCTTCATGCCTGGGTGGGGGCAGGTTGACTAGGGGCACTCCAGTGAAAGCTGGGATTCACATACTGGCAGTCACAAGGTTTTACCTTTTATCATCTATTTCTAGCTCAAAGTCAAGTAGAAATATTAGCAGGGTGGAAGAAACCCTTTGGAAGCCAGGTCTGTCCTACTGACTGCCCTGTTGACTGTTCAGACCTGAAATACATTGGGTATTCATCACCCAAAGTCAGTAACTTCACTAGGAGAGGTTACTGTGGGTTGGGAGGGAATCCATAGTTACGAGTAGGTGGTTACACTCCGTCTATTGTGCATTTATGTGCTTCTGGTAAATCAAGTTTTTAACTCATGAAGGCATTCCTATGTATGTTTAAATCTGTGTCTTTTCAGGAAAATATCTCAACAAGACAAACCAGAAATACATACTTAAATGTTTTCATATACTTTATCTCTGAGTCCAGAAATTGACAGCACTATCCTCTTTTTTTTAATGGCATGGAAAAAAAAAAATCTCATTAGGAGACAGCTGGAATGTAAACACAAATCACAATAATTGGCTTTTACGTATTTTCATGAGGGTTCTTCAGTTGCTTGTTTTTATCGCACAAGTGCAGTATTTTAGATAGACAGTGAAGCCCTCTTCAGAGAATACTTGATACATGGCTAAAATATTTTAAAACATTCCCTAATGCTGTAAATCTTAATGAAGGCCAAGACTATTACATGAGAAAAACAAATACACAAACCCTCAAATTTATTTAAAATGTTATTTGCTAGAGCTTCCCTGGTCTACCTAATTCCTTTGTTTCTACTGAGCTGGGTTGTTAAGCATCCATTAGTGCAAAACCAGAACAAGAAATTGCCTGCACGATGAGGTGTCACCTGAAGATAGTTAACCTGTTCTGGGCATGTCTGAGGACATGAAGATCACTATTTATCTGTCTCTTTTAGTGTATTTGTTAGGGATCTCCAATTAGAAAAAGAAATCTATACATAGATAAAAATCTAATGCACTTAATACTGTCACTTGTCTGGAATGGGAACTGGGATGAACCACACTTCAGTTTCTTCTTGTACTTCAACAAGAAATTGTTCTGGCAGTGAGAGACAGTCCTACCCTAAAATATCTATTTCATTTTGCACCTCAATTCTGAGCTAAAACTTGAAATACATAGGAAAATAATTTTTTCATTGTGAAAACTTGATACGATGGAGAGGTTTAGTAGGATAATTATTTTATTTTTAAATGTAGCCCTATGTTATACTCACTCATTCATTGTTAATGGAGCTGTTCAGTGGTTGCCATCAGCTGCTGTTTTCTAAACCCTCCACAGGCACTGGAGTAACAAAAAAATCCCCAAATGTTGGGGTGTTTTTTGGAGTCAAACTGCAGTGCAAGTGAGTGTATGTGTGTGTGTGCTGAATTTGCAGATAACTTGCTCCTTCTAGCTATAGAATAAATACAGTTTTAGTAATTTTATATTATGTAGATAGGAAGACTAAAGTATAGGTGACTTGAAATCACTTGCAATAGCTTCCCGAGTCACCAGTGTCTGTTTGACTCCAAGTTTCTAGGGCCCTCTATCAAACAGCATCCTGGCCAGTTCAGCATTCAGAAATAAGCCCACAATTTCCGCTTTGTTTCCTTACCTCTCTCCGTTTGAGGGACTCCCTCCCATCACCCATTACAATCTGTTCAAATTGCACAGGGCAATTTGGAGAGTATATTCTCCAACCACCAGGAAAACATAAAAGACGCTGGTTTTTTTCCTTCCTATCATGCTTTGAAACACATTAGCTCTTTCTTCCTCACCTTTCTTTTTGTCAGCTATAACAAACACAAACTGTCCCTAAGGAGAAAACAAACACTTGCTGTGGTATGCAAACACTGTATGAAATCATGACACCAGTGCTAACATGGTTTGTTTCAGCACCAATTTAAAACCTGTTCTCCTGCACCTTATGTCATCTCTTCCTGGCTATCTATCCAGCTTCTTCCAGGTTTGTCATGTTAATCTGGCATCCATCCTTTTGAATGCTAAAACATGTTATTCCTCCTTTCTACAGTAGTGTGCATATTAAAACATTGAAACATTTTTGCATTCACTATATGGGAAAGATGAAAGAGGCCATGGAGAACAATTGTACATCATGGATCTAGCCCTCAGGACAGAAATGATGTTGATGATAACCTGTCGAAATGCTGAACTTGTAGGGTTGTTTGGATGAAAGAGAGAATGCAGATGAGACATAAGGAGAAAATAAAAGCTTCTGGTTGGGCAAGGGGATTTTCTAGCAACAGAATAGTGAAGATGGTCAGAGCACTTGTGATTACAAGTCATATAGTCCTCTGCTGCTGTGAGCCAGAAATGTCTCTACCTCATTTACACACCTTCCCAAAGACATTATAATGCCTAAAAGGAAATATATCTAGACAGATTCCACAAGCTACAGCAGGAAGATTTGCTTTATTAAAGTCTTAGAAAGGACTCCTGGACCCTGCTTGTGTACTACCTGCCAGAAGCTATCTGGGTGTAGACTATGAAAGTTAATACATTTCCATGACACTTTGGGTTTGTATATATGACAAATTCACATAATAATAATAATTTAAAAAAGATAAATTAGCATAACTCCTTCATGTAGATGTTCTCACCTGGTTTCAGTTAATCTTCCAGCAAGTTATCTCAGCTTGATTAGACAGTTAAATCCATGCTGTTTTCTCTTGTAACTGAGACCTTTAGGACTATATCTAACTACTGCCATTAGTACTTAGACTGCAGTTGACTACTTTAGGGGAATAAAAGATCTAATAATGCCTTAGTTTGTGGGATGTATTTCCACACTTTCTTGTAGGCAAGGAACCAATATACTGTAAAACCTGTAGCTTTTTTTCTAGAAGACAGCCAGTAGTTACTCTATGAATGAATAAACCCATTCCCAGAAGTCACACAGGTGTTTTTAGGGAGGGAAGATTTCTGTTTTCCAGCTAGTTTTCAGGCAACACAGTGCAAATACAATCAAAAAAGGGTAAGCAGCACTTGGTATTATCACTACAAAGAGGAAAGCTGATTGTCTCCAGCCCTGTCTTTTTCTGTGCTATCCCTCCACCTTGCTTCCCCCCACTGCCTTGCAGGTAGGACATTAAAAGCAGTTGTATATGAGGAACTGAGAGTAATTGGAGCACAGCAGTCTTTCTTGATTTATTATTTCATTCATTAATCCATATATAAAATGCAATTTAGGACAAGGCTCAGAAATCCTCACTCTGACATGTTCTCACATATTTGATAAATGATTCCACTGGAAGAGGCTTGTAGAGCATCTGCAGTAAATTCTGCCGAGATCTATTTCTCAAAACATTTATATACTTTCATATCAAATTACAGGATATCTCATAGATAAGGGTAAGTGATGGGATTTCTATCACTTGACGCATGTGGAGGAGTACAAGCAACTAGCACCATAAAAAAGCCACACCTTCAGGACAGTCCCCTTGAAAATAGTTCTCAGTATTCTTTCCTTTTAGCCCAAAGTTGTTAATAATCTTTGAGATGTTTCAAACATTGATATAAATATTATTTTCTCTAACTCTTCAAAGGAAGAAACACTGTGATACGTGGCTTTCATTTGAGCTACTCCAGGCAGAACATGGATTCTTATTAATTCAGGGGAGCTGAATAAATTTTTAATAAGGCAGCCACACAATCTCCACATACAGGACCACGATACCAGCAAGAATCTGTAGACTTGCAAACTGAGGGCTGCAAAGATGATCAGGGCCTGGAACACATCTCTTGTGAAAACACACAGACAGTCGGAGTTGTTCAGCCTGGAGAAGAGAAGGCTCTGAGGAGAGCTTATAGTGGCCTTCCTATACTAAAAGGCGTTCTACAGGAAAGATGGGGAGGGACTTTTTACAAGGTTATGTAGTGATAGGACAGGGTGTAATGGCTTTAAACTGACAGTAGCTTTAAATCAGATATTAGAAGGAAATTCTTCAGTATGAGGGCGGTGAGACACTGGAACAGGTTGCCCAGAGAAGCTGTGGATGGCCTCTCGCTGGAATTGTTCAAAGCCAGATTAGATGGGGCTTTGAGCAACCTGGTCTGATGGGAGGTGTCCCTGCCCACAGCAGTGGGGTTGGAACTAGATGATCTTTAAGGTCCCTTCCAACCCAAAACACTCTATGGTGATTCTAAAATCTCAACTTTAAAAAGCAGGGATGTTTTGATCTTCTGGTATATGAGACCTAAAAGCTCAATTTTCCCTCTTTTCCTTGAATTATATTTTGTTGAGAAGGTAGCAAATAAGTCACACTCTGAATTCTAATGCGTGCTTCTTTCTCTCATTCTTGCCAACCCTTTAGTTCAAACACCTTTTATCCATTTCTCCAAAAATACAGTGCAAAATGTATTTCTGAAGACCAGACATGAATTAAGGGATGCTGGTTTGTTATAGAAACTTAGCTGCAACATTACCCCTGCATCTGCAGTGATCATAGTGCTGCAGATCTCAATCATGTATTTAAATTCTCTGTGGATATATAGATTATTGCTGCTGTGCAAAGGAAATCTTTCTGCTACCCTTGAGTGATATCCTCTAACCTTATTCTGCCTGAAAGTATTTATCAGAAAGTCATTACAGCTGTTTTGTTTGCATATAGCTTTCATTCCTCGTATTTTAATGTCTGGACAACATTAGCTCAATTAGTTTAATGAACGAATAGGTCTTCTAATATTTACTATCTAATTAGTTTATTGGCCTAGATGTAATGTGCTAGGTCTAATTGTGCAATGTGTCTAGCCAAGACTGCTCTGAAAAACTTTGTGGTCTATTTCCTTCATGTTTTGGCTCATTGTTTTTTGGAACAGAAAGAATGGGCTGATTTCTGTATCTGTTTTCCTAAAGATTATCAAAGCAATAAGGCATTCTAGAAAAGGTTATACTCTTGCCCTGCTAAACTCCCAACCAGAGAACTCTGAATCCCTTCTATCTAGGGCAATCTGAATGGTTTGGATAGTACCTGAGAAAGAAACTAAGAAAAGGGCCATCTTTTGATTTCCAACTGGCATGTAGCATGCAACAACAGAAATGGAGGACAACACAGTGGAAGACACACCAAGGATCATAAAATGCTCTATTATATGCTCTTCTCTTTCCAAAGGGAATAAAAGCACAAATGCATAACAGATGTTAGTTGTATTACTTATTAAGCTACTTGAAAGTGCTGAGATCTTACCAAGAAGACTTCCTATCAAAACACACAGATACACTATGAATGGAAGTGGAACAAACAGTGTTGTATGTAACTAATGTAGCTCAGACTGTTTCTTAAAGAGTGGAACAAGAAACTCAGTCATACATTTTTTTCCCCTCCCTATTTGTTCTATGAAAAAAAGGTAGTTTATCAAAAGACTCATTCTAGTAGGTTGAACAGCCTTACAGGTTAATAAGCATTAGCCCCAACAGTTAGGGTTGTATCTAAACCTAGATGCAAGTACTAATTCTGTAACAGATGCAGCTGATACTCATTTTCTGTGCAGCAGGGTTAGCAGGTCAGTGGTGTAACAGCTGCTTTTCATCAGACACAGGTGAGGCAGAGAGGTTTTCTACTGCCAGCGCTGGGGCCCAGACTTCCTAGTTTGGTAGCTGCTCAGATTCTGGAAGTCTAGAGAAAGGAGGATCAGGAGCCATGGTTGAACATTCACAGGCTCATTTCCCATGGATAAGAAGGTGGAAGAGTGACTGCTTAACAGAGATGTGTCTGAATGCTCTGGGGGATATTCAGCTTAACCTGAAATTCAAGGAGTGTGGGCTTAATAAGTCTTGAACGCAGATAAAGGTAGGAAAATCTGGGTTCTCTGTTTAAGACTGCTGGAGATTCACTACTTTTATGTAGCAATCAGAAATGCTCTAAAGAAAGAACAAAAAGTTAAGTGTGTGGATGAAATAGCATCTGTCTTTTTAAATACAAACAGAAGAGAACATAGGAAAGTACAAAGAGCATGCTGGTAAATTGATAAAGAAAATATGTTAGAACAAAATATCTAGAATAAGGTCTCTTTTTTTAACTACTTTCACTTATTAGCCCCTTGGCTTTTGACCCAAAATGTGGCTTTATAAAAAGATCTTTTCTTGTTCTGTCAGTACTTCCAGCTAGCCTAGAAATGGAAATTGGAGCATGCAAGCTAAATTTTTTCCTGTTTACTCAGTCTCTGTTCATTCCATATGGTATATCTCACAATTTGGAGGCTATGTAGCTTTTTCTGTCTTCTGTTTTAACTTAGTAATACCATGCCCAGTTGTAGGGCGTGAAATTATGACATGTAAGGCTGTATAGCTTGGTGCATATGAGACTGCAAGGTTATTGGTTGCATCCCCTTTTCAGTCGTATTCCTCAGCATTACAAGGGGTGCTGTGAATTCCGAGGGATTCCTAAGGTTTACTACAAGATATGCATACTTCTGGTTGTAAAGGAGTTTGCCTGAAAAGAAATTTATGCTGTCTTCTAGTCTGATGGATATCGCATCGTTTCTTTAATGTAATTATCTTATGGACTAAAGTTATGGTTAGGAGCTATAGTCGCAGAATCACAGAATGGTAGGGGTTGGAAAGGATCTCTGGAGAAAATCTAGTCCAACCCCCCTGCCAAAGCAGGTTCATCTAGGCAGGGTCACACAGGAATGATGCGTGAATGAATGATGAATGAATACAGGAATCTGTTCACAGACCTTGAAAGGGTTATGAAAGGTAATCTGAGCATGGGATGCATCAGTTATTTTCCTCCTGAAATAGTTGCTGGGGCAATTCAGTGACCCACTCTTAGGATGAAAAGGACACAATGGGCTTTCAGCCTTAAGGCGTTTTTCTTCTGTACAACAGCGTTACTGCTAATGATGCTGAATGAGACATCCCAAATAACTAACTACTGGAAGCTCAAGGAGTTTGTGAAGCATTAAGAAATGTTTGTGG
Organism: Eurystomus gularis; assembly: GCA_013400335.1. Classification (NCBI taxonomy): domain Eukaryota; kingdom Metazoa; phylum Chordata; class Aves; order Coraciiformes; family Coraciidae; genus Eurystomus; species Eurystomus gularis. Next base: position 108,953 of record VZZY01020156.1, on the reverse strand, counting down.
AAGCCTTGGATATATGTGGAAATAAATATGAAAAAAAGTAGCCTCTCACTATTTCATTTGTTATTTATATTCATAGTATAAGAATTTTATTAGTATAGTCTCAGAATTACTTTTATGTGTCACATGTTATCTGAAAAAAATTAGTAACTGCAATGCAAGGATGGGAGGTGGTCCTTGGGTAGCAATTTTATTTACTGGCTTTCAGGAAGCTATTTACATTTGGGCAGGAGACAGGAGATAGACTTGGTCTTTTGTATTACCGTGTTTGAGGAGCCTTGACATTAATTTTTCTAGAGTAAGTCAGGTCTCCAAGTCTCTACCTTGCTAACTGCTGCTGTATTTCACAAAGAGGGACCACATATAGTGGATGCCTCCACTGTCATGGGCAGTAGTAGAATAGTTACTGGTACTGACATTTAAATAATAATCACTTCGTTTCAGGTTTAATGAACCATATTATACTAAATCTTTTATTTTTTTTATTTTTTTTTTAAAGACACTTTAGGCTGTCCTTATAGCATTTCAGCAAACCAATTCTATCCTGATTCACTGCTGGAAGGTTTAACTGGTGAACTGAATCCTTGTAATTAATTACATATCAGAAGGATATAATAAGGTGTATTATTTCCTAAATATGTCTGTCTGTGTAGTTAAGCAGTTCTGATATCTTTGAAAGTCTGGTGCCATGTCCCATCATTGTAGAAATAACCACTTGTATGGTGTACCAGGGTGTCAGCATATCAGAAAGCTGTTCTGATTGATCAATAACAATACAGTCAAAAATAGCACAACTACTCCTTAGCCTTCAGCTTTGAATCTGGCTTTTTGCAAAATGGAAGTATTTCATTTTCTGAAACTGCCTTTCATTCTCATCTAATGCTGCTGCTTTTGTCCTCAGTGGAGTTATATGTATGCTATGATGGTGCATCTCTAAAACAAGTTTGAATCCTGCTTTGCAAACATTTATATAGGTTTATAAATTGGTCCCAGCATATCCTGTTATTTTATTTCTGAGCTCTGAGTGTTAATAGAGTAATTCCTGATCTCTTCTACTTCATCAGTATACATTCACATAAATTCATGTGGCAGTTTAGAGCCAATTAAAATTTATAAGCCACAAGTAGTGAGTGAAATTCTGAGGATTAATTTACTCACTGGAGTATTAATCTGTGTAATGTAGTAGGTTATCCTTCAGTAAACTTGGCTATATGGAGATAGGGAGATACATTTCCTTGCATGTTTTACTGTAAATGCAGTAATTGGTCCCACTGGGCTGTTGAGCCTGGATGGTTACAGCCAGCAGTACCATTTGCAGCCTTGGTATGAACCCTGGGAAAAGGAACCAAATCAGCAAGATGAAATCCAGTTGTGTTTATCTAGCAGGATCCATCTTGCTTTTCATTCCCTGCTTGGAGTTTGAGATCAGGGAAGAAAAAGCAAAATTAATTAAAACTGAAAACAAAAAGATGACCCTCACTGTAAACATTAGAAAGTATAACCTATTCCTTCCACCTCCCACAAACCCCTCTCCATTTAAAGAAGCAATTGAGAAGGGATTGGAAAAGGGAGGCAGCGACCATAAATTAATACTTTTGCCATAAGGAGCTTCCTCCTTAAGGCTTGTGCATTTTACACTTGGAAAGCTTAACTGATCAAGCCTAGTAAATCTGACTTTCCTTAATGGGTTTTTAACTATCATTTATTCAGCTAATGATCTTGCTGATAGGGAGCAGGGACAGAAAGAGATTGTGGCTCACAAAGGGCCACAGGAAAAGCTGGTGCCTGATCCAGTGTTTTAATTTAGATCTTTTCCTCTGTGCTTCAAGATGTCCTTCCTTTCATCAACTTCTGTCTTCCTTCTAAGTTATTAACTGTGAGCTTGCTGTGGTAAACCCACTGGAATTCACATGTGTTTGAAAGAAAAACAAAAAAGTAAAAGCAGGGAGAAAAAACAAGAACGGATGTTGAGGGAGCCTGGAAAGTGGAATTATTTTTAGGGTTTTCTCTGGAAAAACCCATTCAGGACAAGAAAATGAATAAATAAATATGCTGTAGAGACTTGTATCTTTGAGCACAGAGGTTTCAGGATGAAAAGTTACAGTAAGTTAGTAGCCTGACAGAGGCTAAGCCTGGTATTCAGCCCTGGTTTTTCACTGCTGTTGCTGGCCGTGGGTTGGAAAGCCAGCATCCCTGTTATCTCATGTTGTTGGATTTATCTAGTATATTACCTGTGACAGGGATGATACTGAAAAGCCAAAACCTGGTGAATTGCCTTTATCTGGTTGACACAGAATCATAGAACCATTAAGGTTGGAAAAGACCTCTAGGCTTATCAAGTCCAATCATCAACCCAATGCTACCATGACCACTAGACCACGTCCTGCCATGTGAATTATCCCTATCCAACCTAGTTCTAGTTCTTACGTTTGCCAACTGATGTGGAGCAGAAATATGCCTATGTAAAAAATCAGCTGGGAGCAGAACACAAGTTTTCTTGGGTGAGCTCTGCTCTGTCTTCTAGGCTGTGCATCCTTCCAAACCTTCTTCCCAGCCCCCAAAGTCAGGCTCTCAGGGAACTGTTTGTCCCTCGGACAACTTTGAATCCCAAAGCAGGTTGTGACCTTTCAGGCTGCTAAGTGGCAGTGAAAAGTAGGCAGACATCATGGTATGACCACCATCTTACCAGTCACTGATTGTCAACTGCACATTATCCTAGGCTGTGCATAAAGAAGTCATGTTATCTATGCATTTCAAAAAACTGAGGGAAAACTGCTTGGTTTCTGACCTTTTTATAGGACCAGCACTGGAACCGAGCCCGGAAGAGAAGTGTAGAATTTAAAGATTTTTTTTTAACTGGAAATCAAGCCAGTGTGCACTCACCTGTGCAAATAAGCTAAAAACTCCTTATTAGGGCTATTCAACTCTAAAAACTTTAAGTCATATATAACACAGGTGCTTTGGTGGGGATGGGGGGTGGGGGTGGGGAGGGGAGGGAAGGGAGCACTTTGAAAAGGTATACCAAAGAATCTGCTGTTAGGAGTGCAAATTATCTTACAGATTTCATATCTCTGACAGCCAGAGTAACTTCTGTATCAATCAATTCAAATGTGTATTGCCTGGTTTTAAATGGTACTTTTATTTCATATATAGCTATGTACTCTGAAGAAAACAAGCTGAAAAACTGCAGAACATTTTAAACTAATTCATGGGGGAATGATACCTTGTTTCATACTGTATTAGTTCTAAATTGCTAACACTAATTCTTTCTTCCATATTCTCTCTCTCCAATTATTGAAGCTTGCCTATGTTCTATTTTTGTGTGCCCTGTTTTCTAATTATCTTCTATGAGGTATCACTACTATATCCCTACAGAGAATAACAGAAGTCCATAGAGATTCATAAAATGCATTTCAAACTCCTCCAATTGATATTGTGACAGAAAACAGTGGTCCTTTATTTTGGTTCTAGCTTTTAAGATGTCTGCCTCTATTCAAACAGTGGCATTCAGGAGTCAGAGATTTGATTAGTATAGCTTTGTTCAATGACATTATTTTCTGCGGATAAGTCTGGTAAAAGTTGTCTTCCAAAAAGGTCCCAATCATAAACACTTAATGCTTCTCATTTGTTCTCACAATTCTCAACAATTTTGTTGCCCTTACGGTTTTTGTTACTCAAATTCAGTCACTTTTTTGAGTACTCAGTATAAAAAAAAAAAGGATTCTCACGGGTTTGAAATAAAAGTAGGATGAAATTGCAAGCATGACCAGCTCAATGACCTGAACAGAAATATTTTCTTGCCAAGAATTTCCCAAGATGGTACTCTACATAAACAGAAATATAAAATACACAGTTGTGTGATGGAGATTCTTGGACTTCTAATATTGGGCCTGAATTTGTTGTATTCTCTGCTGGGCAAGTAACTTGATTTTTATTTGGCTTAGACTTGAGAGGCTTTCACCTGGGTGAAGCAAAGCCAGCTCTTGGCGAAGGGCGTGCCATTTCAAAAGCCTTGCCTGGCCTTAAAGATCTGTAAGGGGGCTGAAGGGTGCAGTCACAGCTGTAGCCCTGCCTAGCCTGTACCCTACTGGCACCAGTCTGTCCTCATTTCCAGGGAGTTGGCTGGGGCTGTCCTGTTGCCTGTCTGGGGTGGTGGGACAGGCCATGACCTGTTTGTGCTGGGGAGCCTCAACAACACCTGCACTGTGCTTGAGGGAGTAAGCCTGGACCCAGCACGACTTTGGTTTAGTAACTGTAATAACAGTGAATAAATCAATAAGCAGCTTTTATCTGAGTGGAGAGAGCTCTACTGCCTTAATTAGGCTTTGGATCTGTACTTCAGAGAGTTGGTTTGGTTTGTTTTTTTTTAATGCACAAAAACTGAAGCCCTGACCCTCTTTGCCTAAATACTTAGTGGTGCAAACTGCTATAGCGTGAGGAGCGAATATTACTGTGAAATGCTTGATGCACAGGCGGTGCTCCAGGCTGGTACAAAGGATGTCTAGAATGGTGCATGTACTCAGCTGGGAGGGCAGATTTAAAACCTGTTCAAAGCACTGGGAGGATAAAGCAGTTTCTGATTTAGTTCAAATCTGGATCTGTATCAAGACGAGTGATAAGATTGCAGACAGATGGGGTGTTTTAAGCAGATCAGTCAGAATTGAAGGATTATTGTGGGGTTTTTTTCTTAGCCTCATGCTGTGGTGGTTTTTGTGCTATAATGGCAAAATTACACCATGAGTTACTTGGTCTTTTTTTGGTCTTTAAGTGACCTGTACACAGTCATGTAAAATTGTTTGATTTAACTTCCTGTAATGTATTTGAACTACTCATTCTTATAAATTATCTTTGAGACTACTGTGAAGCATCACTCTTTCTCTTCCACCCCAGTGCCACCAATGTTTGACTATTTCTCTGCTACTGTACCATTTCATATTCTGCAATGTGCCCTGCTGTTTCATGGAGAGAGGATTGAGGTAATTGATCTACAGCTGCACCTTACTGAACTTCTGCAGTGTCTGTGTCTTCTGTAGGTTTCTGGTTTGATCTTTCTCTCTGCTTGTTTTAAGTTACAGCTGAAAAAACTATTTTCTAGGGATTAAAATGCAGGATGAGCTGGCTGGCCTTGCTCTTGGCAAACATTGCCCTAGTCACCAGGGTGGGGAACACATGGAATAATGAGCTTTAATCCCTGTTATTAATATATATGAAACATGCAGTCCAGCCAGCCTCAGTTGTAAGAAGACCCTGATTTACCAAGCCTCACCTCTGGAATGAAGTGAGGAAGATTGATCACTGTGTTTTGTCCACTAATGTTTCCTTCCTGTCTATTTTGGTCTTGACATCTGTTCCTCATGAGCTTCATCACATGTTAGCAGACCCTCGTGTTGTCTCTCACATGTCGAAGAACTGGCTTTTCAGGCAGTTTTCTCTCTCTCTTTTTTTTTTTTTAATGCTCATAATTCCTGTTTGCACACCAGCACTAAGTTTGTACCTAAATTTATGTAAGGAAGCATTCAGTGCAGGTTTCAGCCTCTGGTGGTTTATGTGACCACATGTTGAGGGAAGTGACACAGCTAGTGCTCATAGTATGAGCCATGAGCTCACCCTACATACAGAAAACCCTGAGCAGCTGAGGCTCGCCTGTAGCTGTTGGTCTGTGGAAGCCGTTACCCCAGTCTAAAAAGCTCCAGCAGAGTTGTGGAAGAAAGAGTATCATTTACAAATTTCATATATGTTTTCTTTTTGGTGAGAGAGGTGCTATAGATCGTGTGAGGCCCCTTCACCTTGTCACAGGCCTCATCCCAGCTAGCTCATGCTTGCCAGACCCCCAGCTGCAGGGTGGTGTTGGAGTAGTGGAGGTGGAACACACCAATGCCTGAAGCTGCAGCAGTAAATTATTATCATGCTGCTTTTGCTGCTATGTCCTCTCTTGCCCTGGGAGGCAGAAGATGCTGCATTAACTAGCTGTTTGGGCTCCTCTGCTGTCTCCTGGTTCTGCCTTGCTCAGCTGCTGCAGGATTGCTGTGAGGTGTGGAGAGAAACCTCCTGCACTGCTGTCAGATTCTGCATGGTTCTGTGTCCCTGCAGTTTGGCTCTTTTGCCATCCTGTGTAGGACATGTGAAGAGGACCATCAGCTCTTTGCACTATGATAACAAATGGTTTTCAGTTTCACATCAACCAAATCAACTTAAGTGTGTGCACACAAGAAAATACATTTTATTGGAGTATTCCAGGCAATACCGATCTCATTTGGATAAAAATGTCTTTTTAAAGGCTTTTTAATGAGATTTTCTAATAATTTTTAAGTAGTCCAGCACCATGGTCTCGATCTTTTCCAAATAGATGCCACAAAACAATATACTTAAGTACCAAACTAGTAGTGAAGGGGAGGGGAGACCAGCTTTGGTTTTAGTACTTATTTCTCAAGCTAGATCTGTTTCTATTCATACCCACTTGAGGGTTTATAGGTGGTCTTATTTTACAGGCTGGGTTGTGAGTTGCTGTGGTAGATAGACCTGTAGCTGCTGCGGTTGTTGATATTCCCCAGGTCCTAGTTTACTCTATCACAGAAAGATCTAGCCTTCTTTATGGTTTTCCTGACTGTCTAGGTGACTTCTATTATATAAAAAAAGCTAAAGCTGGTTTAGAAAAAAGGAAGAGGCATTAGAAAGAATGAACTCCTGAAGCTTTTCTCCTTGATGAATGATAATTTAATTGTATATTTAATGTAAAAAAAAAAAAAAAGAAGACTTGGGTTTGGTGCTTTGAGTCTGCATACAGTGAACATACAGTGAAGAAATGAATACACTGCAGTGGGATTACTTCAAAAGTTCTTCTTTAAAAAAAAAACACAAAAAACAAAAAACCAAACCAACCAAACAAAAACCCCCAAACCTCGTATGCACCAATGAGTGTACTGTAACTTCTGCCACAAGGCACTATATAAGGCCTTAAAAAATAAGTAATCTTCAACTTGTGTTAGGTGCTGGCAGGATACTCTGACTCTTTTTTTCAAATTAATGTCCTGCACATAAGTAAAAGTACAAATTATATGTCTACTTTAGACTGGTAGGATACTTTGTCTTGTGGGGACTCTGGTGTACTGCCACTGTCAGTTTGTATCTATCTTTTAAGGAAAATGCTATGATAAGAGTCTAGCACCTGAATACACACGAGTCACAACTGCACATAATAGCTTCAGGCTCAAATGTCTTCTAATTGTAACAGTTTGTAAGTGCGTTGATTTGATATGTGCATGTTTGACGGAGAAAGAATAGATTTATTTACTTTTGAATCGATTAATGAGAAGATGCTGAAGGGGCACAATGGCAGAGTGGTAAAAGCATTTTTTCCATGGACAGCCAGGCACAGATGTAGATACTTTTCCAGACTCCTTGTGAAGGCCAAACCCTGATGACCTTGACAACCATTAGCTAGCAACTCTAAATTGCTAGTGGGCTGCTAGCACAACGTTTTCCTTTTGTGCTGTAGGTTGCATGCTATGGCAAGCCTTAGTCACACCAGCTCTGTGATCCAATTGGCTCAGGAGAAATTATGTATTAGGCAAGAAGATTGTGTGCATGCTGTGGAGAGACCACAAACACAGTGAAGTCTCTGGGACACTTTAAGCTGGTGGTTTTCAGCAGCATTAAGCATTGCCAGTCGGTAGCTTCTATATTTGTATTACTATTTACATATATGAACTATCATCATTATACTTGAAAAGGTCTTAGTATTCACTGAACAGTACTAGTATTACAAAAATTCATGAGCTATACTCTTGGGAAAGGTATGAAGAATGCAGAGTTTCACACAATTATGAACTTTGAGATCTTGACACATTGTCCACAAATAGTACCTGGACATTCTACAAAACTTGATCTTGCTCATTGGTTACTAGATGGGACCCTCAAGGAGTCACACGTGCAACACAGGCATACTGTACCACTCTGAGTCCTTGCATCTGAACTCTGAGTGGAGACCACAAAGATAATCTGGCATTCAGCTCTCATTGGTTCCTTAAACACTGAAAGTTTAAGCCCTACCTGTCAAAATTGCTATTTCCTGTGCATTGTAGTTATTGATGAAGCGTGGGTGCAGTTTGAGCTTAAAGCTTTGGCCTTTCCTGTGCTGCCTACTGTGTCTCTCAGTGCTAGTTATGATTTCCTTGCTAGATCCTCTGTGGATAGAATCACAACCCCATCTGCTCTTCAAGCTGTTTCTTTGTTTTTAGGTTCATGCCGTGCTTGAGTCCCTTCCCCTATAGCAGCAATGCACTTTGCCTCTCTGACGAAGGCTTCACATACAAGAATGGTGATATTGGTTCATACTGGGCAATGGCAAGGCTACTTTCCTTCACTATGTTCTGGTGGCCTGAAACACTACCTTGCTCTGACAAAATAATTGTATGCTCACATATTGATTACAGTAAATGTTCTGTTTGGCCCTTTTTCAGGGAAACTCAGATTACCATCAGCCAGAAAGGTTTAGTTTATGCTTTAACTTTTTAAAAACTCTCTGTAGTGAGCAGGCATCAGCAGGCAACTTGTAATGGATTAGAAAAATGAATTCATATTTTTAAGTCTTGATATATTGCCAAATCACAGGACTGTATTTATTTGCTGACTTAATTCACTTCGGTGAACAGTGAGCACAGTATGCTGTTCCAATCTCAGGCTATAGAGCATGTTACATAAGGAAATAAGTATTTTGAAATATAAGAATTTGTCATGTTTAGGACACAAGCGATTGTCCAGTCTATCTGTATGTGTATATTGTTTTGGCATTATTTAAGAACACCTGATGACTTTTTTCTTCTTTTACTTTTGGAACAACCTTAAGGAGAATGCAGTTTAAATGTTAATAGTTTTTAACTCCACATTACGTCATTCATTAACATTAATATTTAATGGAGTCAAAAGATTAATGCCAGTCTTTATTTCTGAAAAATTCAAAGATGCTACATTTAGCTTTGCTGTACTTCAGAAAGTATTACTAAGGAAAACATTCATGCTGCAACTGTACAAATATTATTTTCCTTTTCCTTGCCCCTCCTGAAATATCTCCATTCTCTCATTCCTTATTCCTAAAACTAAGCCATAGGGTTCTAATGGGGACACTGATTAAATATTCTACTCTAATTTATGCAAAAGCAAATCCCAACAGGAATCAGGGCCTCTGAAAATCTGTTGTGAAATAATTATCCTGAATGACATTGTAGAAATGGTCCATGAGGATGTTGTCAATAATACATTACATAAAATCTGTTTGAAATAAACCTTGAAAATTACATGATATTCATGGGAACCTGAAAGAATTATCAGTAAACAAATTTAATCAGCTTGATGTTATGCATACCACTCAACCTCTTATTATCTGATCATCTTGGTTTTGGAATGCTATGGGGAATTGAATGACAATTAATACTAAGAGCTGTAGAAGCTTATGTGGTGGCTGCAGGACTACCTGATTCTCTTAATTTTTGCTCATCTCTCTTCATTTGCATTCATTTATTGCTGCCACAGAGTCTTTAACGACACCCACTGATAGTGACCTGGCTGTGTTTTGTTGGAGCCATTTCCTTAACAAGAAGACACTTGTTAACCAAGGATGAACCCTCTTGACAATGAAATCATTCTAATTCTTCCCACGTACTATGAAATGGTTATACCAATGTCTAGACACTTCTGATATCCAAAAAGCATTGTGACAATAGAAGCTAAACCACAAAATCAAGTGCAGCATAAACTGCACACTATCATGTACAGATTTATTGACGCTTCTTATGTCAAAATGTAGGACCATGGTGAATTCCATTCCAAGTTCAGAAGAGGTGGTACCTATACTTCTGCTTTACTTAAGTCAGCAGAAATTTTGCCACTGATGTCACAACAAAAAAACAAGATTGGAATTTCATTCACCTGAAATCTGGGGCTATTTTTCAGGCTATTGGTTACTAAGTATACAGAAAGTCTAATATAAGACAAAAAATATGCAAGAAGACTTGATGGGAGCTTTAAGACTTCCTTTTAGTAAATAGGAAAACAGTGCAGACTTCATTGGTATGTCTTCATTATTTGAGGTCGTTGGTCACACACATGCTAGTATCTAGGACTTAACCTTAGTATACGCTTTCAGTTTAACATGTGCATTGCTTACAGGGATTTTCTGTGTTGTGAATGTGTTTGGATGAAATCACATGATATTAGAGGTGTCCAATTATGCCTCTGTTCAAGATAGCGCTTCACTAACTTCAAATATTCAAGTGACAATGCTGCCAAGGAAAGCAGTGTCCTTTCACAGAGAAGCTGTAAGTTTCATTAAAAAATATTCCTTCAGGCTGGTTTGTCAAGATGGTAGAAATGCAGCCAGATGCATTTTGAAAAAAGAACCCAGACTGGGGGGGTGCCAGCTATTATGCAATAAGTTTATAGCTTTGCAAAATTCTCTCTCTAATCTTTAGGCAAGTCACAACAGAAATGACTTTGGCAACTGTAAGTGACAGATGTACAACTTCTGAACTAAAGGACAAGTACTTTATTCTTGATATTAGCAAGATGTGTTCTAATAATTTATTTGGGTATTGAAACATTCTTCCTTGTCACTAGGATCACCACAAAATGTACAGACTATCTTGTATTTAGAGTGATATAGTCTTTTGAAAGAATATTTCTCTTGATGGTAGCATTGTGAATGAACTAGAAAAAGATATTTCTCTTTTCATTCTCTGATGCTTAGCTGTGCTGAAGCAGGATAAGATAGGTTGAATGGGACACCTGTCCGTATTACATTTTGGTGTGTTCAGGTCTAGATGAATATTGATTGAAACAGTTTGTGAAGCAGATACTCTTTTCTTTCAGGTCTTTTCTCCAGTTGTTTTCTCATTTTCCAAGTTCAATGACTTTACCTTTGCATCACCTTAGCTAAGCCAAGGAAACTGAAAACTAATGTTAAATACTGAAGAGGAGTACCTATTTTCCTATTATCTTATAAAAAAAACCAAAAAGGGGCATTTTATTATTGTAAAAAAAAAAAATTTCTTCAGGCTGGAAATAAATTGTGCATAAGAAGATAACGTGTATTGCCAAGATAAAATGGCTTAAACTCTCTCTCTAAGAGAAGGTGACAGGCCAACCAGCTGCTATCAGGAGACTACATGATTTAGGTCTACTGTAGTTCTGTAGAATTTAAGTGATGTCTTTGCTTAACTGAGTCAGATTCATGTTAACAGAGACAGTATTTGGTGTAGTCCACTACAAGTCTTGTGTATAAAACCTTTGTGTTGGTAAGCAGGGGTGGGGAGTGCTAGGTTTTAATGGATTATTTCGGTCTCTTTTAGTATGAAGAAGTAAGTGAAGACACAATTCAAATTAAGAACGTTGTATATTACCTAAACTGGGAAAACACAGATTTGAAGACAAGAAAAAGAAATCCTGATTCAGATTATGAGGCTTTTATTTTCCTTAAGTCTGTACTTAAATCAAGCAGCAAATTAGTGCTTGATTGTTAAGATTCCAATCTCTGAGTTGTCCATATATAGTTAACCGGGTTTCCTGGCAAAAGATAAGAGCTATAAACATCTTTGAATTGTTGCGGGTATGCTCACAGTAAGAAGTTGAATGGAACGTACTTTGACTAGATGCATGAACTGCACTGTCAAAGGTTATACAGGAAGGAGAATCTCTAACAAGTCCCTTTATTCAAGTGCTTTACTGAAACCATTCTGTGGTGGTAGGGGTTTAATTATAGGTCCTATAATTAGTACCTATATATACTGTATCTAATATACTATATTAGTACCTAGTATAGGACCTACACAGATAAGGACATAGTTTTCGAAGTCATATGTATGACTTGGAATATTTCCTCTTTGAAAAATTTGTTTTATTCTGGCTGAGCTGAAATGAAGTACTGCCTACAGAAATGATGTGAAATAAGGTGCTCCTATCATGCCACTATTCAGCTTTTTCGGTGTGCTGTTAAAATCTGATCAGTTCCCTTGCTTAGGAAATTAACTATATGCTAAGCCATCTAAATCAACTGTGCTGTCTTAGTATACTAAAGCTTTAAAAAACACTATCTTGACAGATAAAATAGATGAGGCTTCTTACCTTTTCACATAAATAGGACAAACAGATTTATTTTTTAATTTTAATTTTTTTTTAAGTTCCAAATAAGATCTGGGAAGGGCCATTAATCTAAGCCAATTCATGTAAAGAGCTCAAAACTGAAATCTCACCTATTAAATATTGTTTAGACATATCTTGTCCTGTGATTAACATTTGTATTGTCTAGAATTGTTAGAACACACAAGTCTTGAACTAGGTATTCAGACTTTTTTCTCTCTGACATGAGTTTACTTGTCAGAGACGCTTTTCATTGCCTTATTAGATTAATGAAGTTAATATGACTTGGAAGCTCTGGCACAAGGGTGAATCATCAGAAATTACTTTGCAAGGTCATGGTTCACTGTTACATTAAACCTGAGAACATAATATCCTGTTGTGGTTTGTGTACAACATAACCAAAATGTTTGGTTTTGGTATGTGGGGATGTGGAAATACTGTACCAGGTGGAATAGTGTCATCTTCTAGTTGTAAAATTTAAACTTTTCTTTCCTGATTTTTCTTATGTTAGGAATGCCATTTTCCTCATCCACTCTTGTGCATGCTTTCTACATATGTATTTTGCCATGCATTGAAAAAGGGAGAAGAAATTTCAATGCTCTCAAGTATTCAGGTATTCTTCCGGTTTTCTGTACTTCACTATGCTTTTTTGTCTCCCAGTTTTTGATGCCCCTGTCAATAGGCCTTCCTGCTCTGTTACCTTCTATTTGACATCCTGAAGCTACCTCCCTCATTTAAACTGTCATTAGTCTTTCCTGTAATTTCTCTCTAATCTTCCCTTTGGGAAATAACTGAATCCAGCAATATGTGTTCTGAGTGAATATGTCCGTTTTTCAAGTCACATCTGTCACTACCTTCAGTGTCATTCCAGTACAAGGCCTTAGGTTATCTTGGGTTTTTATTTCTCTCTTCTGTAACTCTTCCAGTTACTGTTGTCAGGATTGGACTTAGCTGAATAACTAGTAACCAGGTTTTGGGTGTCTAGGGCTGCCTTAGCCTCAGAAGGGCCATTACTTTGGTGTGCTCTACCCATCAGTTACCAGCTTGTGCACCTCCTCACATACATGCTCTGCTCATCTTTGAGAGCTCACCAATGCATTAAGTGGGTCCTGTCCCATGGGCTTTGAGGGCAAGCTTCTGTTAGAGCTGAGGTCAGATTGCAAGCCCAGGGTATGAGAAATGAGCGAATCTGCCTTTTGAAAAGTTAGGCTTACAGGCTGTGAGGTAGTGCCATGACTTGAGGATGTGATTGGAGCTTATCTAGTAATGTAGATTTGCTTGTTGCTTATCTAGTTCTATGTGGTTTTCCATATGTGTTAGTTCTTGTTTTAATTTTATTTTTAAAAAAGTAAAATTGGAACTAGCTTCATGCTTTACAACTTTATTGGACCTATTTTATACCAGTCTTTGAGTGACCAACTGAAACCTATTGCTTTCACCATGACACAGCTAGGGAAAGCATTGTCCTTTTCACACAATTTAGTCAAGAGCCCAAAATAAAATTAATAGCCAGGCAACCATAATTGATCCATTCCAGGGAAGCTGTGGCCATCAAACTTATTGATGCAGGCCTAAACTAATCAGCAAATCCTTTTTATTAGCAGACCTTTGAACACAATGGCAAACCAAAATAGATGTAAATTTGTCAAAAGACTATGCACAATTACTCAACCTCTTTTACAGCAGCCTGTAATATTTTTCCAGCAGTTGTCCATTTTTTGCTCTCTGTCCCAAATGGCTGAAGTCATGGTATTATCTGTCTGCGCTATAATAACTACTGCAGTCCAGATGTGAGGTAACTACTTCTCAGTGGTAAAAAAAGGATTTTTATGTATAAGTGCCTGTGTATGTGTATGTATACACACAATATTTGTAGTAAATTTATATGTCTGAATGTCAGTTTACATACACGCATTTAGGTAATAAACATAAATACATGCACCCTTGGACACACTGACATAGAACCTAGTCCTATAAGCACTTTCTAGTGCTTCAGTTTCAGTGAAATTTATGTAAGCAAAACATCATAGTATTAATAGTGATGTTTTTGTATGGAGGCTTCCGGCATGAGCCCATGAGTTCCCAGGAAATGCTCAATGATTTTTAGAGGTGACTGTGCTGAACAAGGGGAAGTCAATACAGCCTGTAGTGATAGATGCAACAATTGGCCATTGTCTCCATTATCTTTGAAACAAGATGGTTTTGGTTTTTTTTACCTTTTGTATATGTGTGCCTCCAGTTAAATGCAGCCACAGATAGCATAAGAATTGACACCCAATTTCCTCCACTGTAGGGTATGATGATTGTTGCTTGATAAATAGGAAGTAGCTGTCTTCATGGTTGAAGCCATCTGGATGTGTGGACTGTAGACAGAATAGTATAACAAAGCTGGTACATTTCACTCCTGGTTCACTTGGATCTTTTAGAAAAACCATGCTTACTGTGTCAGTTGAACCATTTCGCATTTAAGAGATAAAACACAAATGCTGCAACCAAATGCACAAAGCTCTAGCATTTTCATACTGGCTCTAGCATTACTCTGTGAGAGCAGTCTGGGGATAAGAGGCAAGCTCTCTGTAAATGGAATTATAGTCCTATGTCAGAATGGAATGGAGAAAATGTTTTCTCTGAGAACAGAATTTACTAGTGGATTCAAGAGTTACTTCAGCAAAATATGATAGTATTGGATGTGGCAATATCATGGTATTGTTTTATTGACAATTAGATTCCAAACTGGCAGGGATGTATGAATATAAGCCCCAATTATGAGACTGTGGTGTTTTAATGCCATCTGTCAACAGTTTGCTCCTTATGTCACAACATGTGTACCTTTGGAGAAAAAAAGATTGAATAGAAGTCAAGGGGTAAAACACACAAAACTGTTCTCTCATTTTTTAACAAATGCTGTCATTTATAGAGTTTAATGTGGTACAAACATTTACATTTGCAAAACCACACAAGCTGCAAGGTTTCCTGGTTCATACAATTTATTGTGAAGATAAGCAATGTGTACTGCTTGAGATCTTTTTGATCTAAGAATACTTGTGAAACCTTATATATGTATAAAAATGTGTCCATAATTCCTGTGAATTACTGGCTGTCATAACTTAACGTTTTGTAAATCACACAATCATTTAGGTTGGAAAATACCTTTTAAAATCATTGAATCCAACTGTAAACCTCACGCTGCTATGTCCATCACTAAAACACATCCCTAACCACCACATCTACATGTCTTTTAAATACTTCCAGAGGTAGTAACTTGACCACTTCCCAGGGCAGCCTGTTCCAATTCTTGACAACACTTTTGGTGAAGAAATATTTTCTAATATTAAATCCAAACCTTCCTGGCACAACTTGAGGCTATTTCATCTTGTCCTATCACTTGAATCAATGAAATGAAGCAATCCTACAACTGGGGGGATTTCACAGATGACTCTAGAACTCCTTGCAAAGGTTTGACTAGTTGCTAGGTTAGGTAATTGTATTATGTTCTTGATTATTATTTTAAGTACTTGAGAGATTTGCTACAACTGAACTTCTGGGCTTCATTATTTTTTCAGTAATGGGTAGTACTTGGATTTGCAACCAACTGTAGGAAACTCTTGGTCTACTGTTACAATACAATACTGTTACAGTTACAATATTGAACTTCCAAAGATGAGGCAAAATGGGTGGAAGCAGATACAATAGCTAAGGAATTGTGTGCATAAACACAGCATGTCTTGCTTCTAGTTCCAGACGCCAGCACTAAGGTGAAATCACCAGGGAGCTAAAACCTTAACTTCAACACTTACTGTAAATAGCAGTTATGTAAGATATATTTTAGTATGATGCAATGAAACCAAAATTGATATCCCCTAAAAATTAGGACTCTGTGCTTAAGGGCAAAGTAAATGTTGGAAGAAGAACCTGTTGTAGTGATTAGAGATGGCATCAATCTGATTCTGATCTGCAATTCTGTTCTTAACCCTATAGTTTCCAAATCCTCTTTCAAGCTTTTCTTCTACAGATCCAAAAGCAAGCACAGATTGTATACAGTC
Source organism: Eurystomus gularis (assembly GCA_013400335.1). Taxonomy (NCBI): domain Eukaryota; kingdom Metazoa; phylum Chordata; class Aves; order Coraciiformes; family Coraciidae; genus Eurystomus; species Eurystomus gularis. The sequence goes on along the minus strand of VZZY01020156.1, from coordinate 92,784 downwards.
TTTATTATACCCCAAAAGCTGGGAGCCAAATGTCTAATGGTGGTGATAATGAAATTCTTTCCCTATCCATAGCCTTCTTAAAGGAGGAAAGAGAAACTTAGTTGTGTACCCGGGAAAGATGTAGTATAAGGACAAGCTAACAAGCTATGTGTTTTTATCTCTAAAGCACTTTGAGTCACTGTAAGAGTATGTGATTGCATGGTATCTTTGTCTAGCTTGCTGTTCTGTATGAAAGATGTCTCTCTGTGTAATGCATATTATCTATTCAAATATACACAGGCACACATGATGTCTGCATATACGTTTATATGAATTCATTTAAGCTGTTAGTGATGGTAAATGCTTCTAAAATTGAAATTAAAACTAGGCTGTATAATTAGCAGGTTTTGCCCAGGATGGGGTCAGAATTGAGAAATATTGAAGACACAACATTCATAAGGATTTAAATCTTTCTTTGAATTCCTGTATTGTATAGCTTCTCCAGACTGTTTATCTATTCCTGAACATGAATTGTCATTTAGATTTCTTGGCTGTGCCATTAGGGGAGGGAATATGTTAGAGTAAATGGTGTCATTTTAAACTGGAGTAAATCAGGAGTAATTCTGAAGGCTTGCAAATGAAATACCCTTTAGTGTAAACAGTGGTTGGGTGGAAAAACAGCTAGATCCCTAGTGTTTGTTGCTTAGCTGTTTTACTTGAACAGTCATCCCACTGATCTGGGTTGCTGCTTTTTTTTTTTTCTCTGCCATGTAGTTGCAAGTGGGGTTTTTGTTTTAAGAAGTGGTGTAGAGACTGCAGAAGAGAGCTGGTAATGCTATAGCTTCAGCCACAAGCCTTGTAGGGAAAGAATCTACTGTCAAGCTAAAGCAAGTTGAGATAGTTTGGGTCAGCTTCTATACAGTGAAGTAAAGCTAGCATGTTAAAATAAGAAAATTGGATGGAGGGAGAAGAACCACCACCAACAAAAAGACAGCCCAACAGAGACAATATAGGAAGTACAGGAAAATTGTATCAGTTAAAGGGTAAGAAAACTGGTGAGGCAGAGGCAGAAAAATTGAGCGGTTACTTATAAGTAATGAAACCTGTTTAGGAAGGGCAGAGGGTGTGTGAATAAAAAAGCTTAATAATGGTTAGAAATATTTGCTTTGGAAGTAATAATGTTCTTCACCTCTCATGGCTGACTCTACAGGAAAGTTGTTTATGAAGCTAGCTGTGCTTTGGGAATTGTGTGGGCACCAGCATAGTGCATGCACATCTCCATGGACTTGAATGATGTCACTGAAGTTGGCAAGACTATTCTCATACAGTCTTTGGGTGTTTCAGTACCTTGCTCAACATCTTGCTGACCTAACATCCTGATATATTCCCACAGGTTGTTCTGGTTTGCTGAACAAATAAAACTACAAGGTGAATAGTAGGGCAAAGTAGACAGGTGTCTCATATCTTGGAGCTGTCGTTTTATACAACAGTTCTACAGGAGGAATAAATCCTTTATGAAAAGGATAGTAACATTGTGAAAGGGATAGAAGTCTGTAATACCTGAGAAAATGAATTGGTTAAATAAGAAATGACAAAATAATTGGTAGTTGAAGTTTACTCTTGCTTCTGAAAGGTCAGGTTTGATGCTTACTACTACCAACTCTTCTGGCTTTATTTTATGATCAAATCTATGCTGGAATATTTTTCTTCAGTTTTGGTTAAAAAAAGCTGAAAGCCTGAACTTGTCAGGTACACATTAGTTTTCTAATCCTAATATTTCATAATAAGAGTGCAAAAAAAGAGCAACTTAAAAGCTGGAATGTAAGCTGACAAATTGTACCATAATGTTTTAAAAATTTATCTTGGATTTTTTTTTATTTTGATGTGGATTTACTGTTTTAACTGTGGGATCTTCCAATTAAACCTGGCAGGGAAAACTTTATGCACCTATGACTCACTTGCTAACAATGTCTTCATTTGGTAATGTTTCTCAGCTGAATCTGAATGAGAAAGTAACTGAGAATGCCCACTTCTGTCCACCTTCCCATATATATGACTGCTTAGGGCACTTCTCTGGACTGGATGTTCAAGCTCTGCTTTGTTTTTGACTCAAATTATTGGCAGCCTGAGGAGGGATCTCTTTTCTCAACCCCAGTTGTGTTAAATAATTCAATAATCTCCACCAAAAGAAGCGAGCTGACAGATCGTAGTCTTGCGGCTAAGATTTTGCCTGGCATATAGGAAGAACATGAATCTGACTCTTGAATTGGTGTATGTACTATGCCTTGATGGAAAACTCTTTAGTTGCTTGTCTACTGGTCATCCATAGATGGTTCTGTCTGCACCTATTTTTATTCTGCTTGCATAAACATTTCAAAAGGACCTGGAGTTGACCAAAAACTAAACTAATCAAGTGAAAAAGACTCAATTTTTTTCAAAACACTTTGTTTTCACAGCTAGTTCTCCTGGTAATAGTGGATTTTCTGGTTCAGAACCATGCTGGACTTGCTGTCCCCATCACTGCTGATAAATACTTTGTTCCTTAGGGCTAACAGCTTGCAATCTCTTGTGATTACTACATTCTCCATAGAGTTTTCAGGGATTTAGATATGCCATATAAATATTAGTAAGATAATCTAAATGTTTGCATTCTACTCTAAATTTTCTACACAGAATTATACTGTGAAGCTGTGAAGGTAATCCTGCTTGCATATAAGTTATGAAACATCCTCTTGTCTCTGCTGCTGAATTGCTGTGAGTGAAAAGTCAGATAACGTATAGATTTAAATAAAAAGGGAAGAGGTATCAGAATGTTACAATGGTGCAGAACAAGCTAACTTGATTTCCTCCATTTTGCAACTGTCTTACTGCAGAGGTTGGTTCAGGGCTACTGCCCAGTAGCTGGATGGGACAGGGGCCACAGTGGAGCTGCTGCCAGTCTAATCCATGTTTTCGGAGCATCTCTCAGAATTGTTTGCTGTGTTGACACTTGTAGCCTAGAAGTGCTAAAAGAACCTACAAGTCAATTGCAGACCAAATGTCTCCTGCATCCAAGCCACACCTAATTGGAGCCTAATACTGACTTTCACCATAGTTCAATCTGTCCTCAAGTAACGTTTTTGCCACTGAAACAATTGAAGGCCAAGTGGCTTTCTGCAAGCTCTAGAGGGTTTTGCCACTTGGTATACCAAGTGAGATGGTAAAACCTGGGGGAGGGTATTAAGATAGAAAAAGAAAGGAAAAGCTCCAAGTAGCACTTGACAGATGGTGCTCGAAAATGAGTATCTCTTTGGCACCATGAATGTTCCCTGAGGGGTTCTTCATTCTCCGGCTCTTTCTCTTTCTTTTTTCCCTTCACTTGCTCCCTGACACTTCTCTTCATTTGCTGTAATTTAAATGAAAGCACAGAAAAGGCATATTTGGTTTTAATATGTAAAAAGCTACTCCTGGGTTTGAAGCAGGCATTTAACATGCAGGATGAGTGAGAAGAGAAATGGAGGCTGGGGCTGCTGGCTGTCAGTTCCTGCCACAGCAGTTGCTGCCATTGCTTGGCTGCTATCAAAGATTCATCAGGGGGGAAGTCGCTGCTTTGCAGACAAAAATAACAGATGGTCGTTCGTGTTTGCCTTACTCCAGGGGCCTTGCCACAATGCACGAGGTCCAAGAGAATTTGCATTACTGGGGGTGGTTGCTTTTGTGTGTGTGTTCATGCATATTTGAACAGATTTTTTTGCTTTTGGATTTTATAAACTTGCTAATGAATTTAATGATGAACCTATAGATTTCATGAGATGCTTACAGGATGTGTTGGTTTTGAAGTGAGTTTTAATTAAATTTTCTAGTGCTCATCCACAATTTAGCACTCTTCTGTTGCAAAACAAGCTTCTTACCACAGGTGGCAGGGCATGGATGTGACTCAGAAAAAAGCTCTTCCTGCTGCCAACCCAAATAAACATGGTTCATTTTGAAAAAATACTGATCATTTTTTTTTCTTTAGCAAACTAAATACTGTATAGGCAAAATAAAAGCCTGATTCAGTTGAAGATAAATAGATCAAATAAAATAATTAAGTTTTGAAATATTTTCATTTTATATCTTTATACTTTCAGCCTTTCTTTTTTTCCTTGAAACTAATTGGCTTTATCTTTACAGGTAAGTTCTGTTACTTAAAACTTAGCACCAAACTCCTCAAAATGAGGCACCTTGCAAATACTGTGTATGGCCAAGAAATGTGACCTTCAGCCTTTTTGTCTTCATTGTGAACAGGAAACCATACTATTAAAATGTCTTATGTGGTATTGAGACTTCTTATATAACTTAAAGCCATTGTCAGCTATCATTGAATGTATCTCTGAAGAACCACATTGCAAAGAAGCCAAGTTACTAACATTTCCCACCCCCATCTATACACACTTCTTACACTATTTTAAGAGTTTTCTCTTAGATAATAGCTTTCCATGTCATAGAAGAGTTGCCACTTTAACAACTTTTGCTTCTGGCATACAGAAAACTTTAACTTAGCAGGATGGTCTGTGGGCTGTTGTTAGAGCACATAGCCACATCTCCCCCATGCTGGCAATGAAATAATTTCCATAGATTGATACCAGGGGATGAACAAAAGCTCTGTAAAGCTGTTATGCTCCTTTGTCCTTTTGGGCTCTTTGTAAGCAGATTTGAAGAAAGTTTGGGTTGATCTTTGCTTATATTTGCTTTCTGTGAATATTGCTTTTGTGGTTCAGAAAAGTTTTCTGTGTTTTGTGTTTTTTTTTCTGTTATGTGTGATTTGGCTTACAGTGGTTTTTCTCCTGTTCCTGAAGCTAGTAACTGGCCACAACTACAGGGTATGATGCAAGCTGGTAATACTAGCACTTTTAAATTAGCTGACTTATATGGCTGCTCTACCTAGTTTATGTATTCAGATGAACGATCTGTCCAGGCAGGGTCAGGAAGGACTTCAGAAGACAAACTACTATGCAGGGTTTATTTATTGTTGCTGGGATGGTTTGATTCTTTAAGCTGTTAGAAACTGTTCCTTTCAGAGATAAAAAGCATTATGCAGTGCCCTCTGCTTTTGTTCTTTTATGTTGTGATACTACAGACTTTACTTTTGCTATAAAAGTAGTGAAGAATTGTGTCCAGGGGGACGTTGGGTACTTGAGGATTGTTCCATGCTACTGATGATGTGAAGCTTGCATTATTTCCCTGGTACAGACAGGCTATAGTTCTGATATTTGCATACAACTAATTCTCTGGTGCATGAATTACAGCTAGGAATGCTTCACACTTTTAAGACAAGAGAAGAGTAATAAAACAGGGTCTCCTAGCCACTGAACAGGTATTTCCTGGACTTATTAGTAGAAAAATAGAGAATCAAGCAGACACTGCTGGAGAACTAAATGCATGGATGCAATGGTTATGTAAGCAGAAAACAAAAATAGTTCAAGACTCGTCTCCCCAGTTTTCACTGGTGACTATAGAAAGCATGCAACATATTCATATGCCACTTCTATTGCTTGTCTTGATTCTAACTTGTTATTTTCCTTTGGCCATAGAAACAAGGCATCCATAGGGTGCAGCTGCACTAAACTTAGTCTGCTGCAAACGCTTATCTTCATTTAGTACCAAATTGTAACTACAGCTTTAAACCAGCTTTTAAAAATCTCTTTCACAATGCTAATCTGCTTATTTTTTAAAGATCATAGAATCATAGAATGTTCTAGGCTGGAAGGGACCTTTAGAGGTTGTCTGGTCCAACCTCCCTATACAAGTAGGGACATATCTATCTAGGTCACGTTGCTCAGAGCCCCATCAAGCCTGACCTTGAACGACTCCAGGGA
>VZZY01020156.1:45650-86776 GCA_013400335.1 Eurystomus gularis | reverse complement strand
GACCTGCTGGCCACACTTTTTCTGATGCAGCCCAGGATGTGATTGGTCTTCTGGGCTGTGATTGCACACTGGTGGCTTGTATCCAGTTTTTCATCCACCAACACCCCCAGGTCCCTTTCCACAGGGCTGCTCTCCAGTATGTCCTCTCCCAGCCTATACTGATAATGTTGGTTGTCCCGGTCCAGGTGCAGGACCCTGCACTTGGCCTTGTTGAACCTCATAAGGTTCATCCGGGCCTACCTCTCCAGCTTATCCAGGTCCCTCTGGCATATCAACTGCACCCCCCAGCTTGGATGTCATTTAATACTTGTGCTACAACATGAAGAGAGACTGACTTAGTTTCTCTGTTAGGTCTAAAGGAAGTTCCTTATAAAAATCAGTTTTTCTACCTCAGCTTTAGTGAAAACTTTTAGTATGGGAAATGTTCTGTGACATCTGTGCCACAGTATATTACTCCACCTCTGGGAGCAGTCTTTTTAAGTAGATTTAAAAAAAAATTTTTAAGTGTATATATGTTTACAGTTAGTGGAGTGTGTTCATATTCAGAAACGAAAGTAGCAACGACGAGTAAACCACAGATTTAGACCCAGTCTACTGTTTGTCCCCAGAGGGGTTCTGTCTGAAACAAAAGGATTGTATCTGAACTTGTGCATACAGTGGTGGCACCCACACAGAAGTGGATGTAGTAGTCTTGTATGGTACACATCTCATACCGAGGCTGTTTGTGCCAAGGCAGTGACTCGCCTCAGTTGCTTTAACATCAAAAGAATGCTAAGCAGAAGTTGATAATAAAACCCTATGCTAAAAAAAACTGATTTGTCATTATCAGAGAAGGGTGATGAGGTTTTGCAGCCTATCAGGAGCCTGTGGATACTAACTCCTATCACCTGTCTGCTTTCAGAAACAATCACCTGGGTCTGTGAATCATTTTGAGAAAGCTGTATGGGTAACTGAGTCTAAAATACTATATCTAATTCTTATTGGTAACTTTTAGTATTATGTGGTTTTCTTTTTCTCTTGAATGGCCACTATGGTCTCAACTGGCCATCAGTAGCTTCCTACATGTTGGAAGAGGAGGAGATAAGATGTGCATTGGTAACTGGGTAGTAGTCAGCTTGCTTGAATTTAGGAGTGAATTTCATGTTAAAGCAGTGCATAGTCAAGCATGACTGAAAATGCATGTAAACTGGGTTAGACTCTTTAGTATGGCTGTTTATCAAGTGAATTTTGCTAGATGAACTGTGTAATCGAGTCGTATTATAAAGCTACAAGATGTACTCCATGTATAGATGTCTGGTAAAACAAAATTGTTACTGTAATCTTGAGTTCAGTAGACCTTTTAGTGTTAGAAGGAGAAAGAGGCAGACTTTCTGTGGTCGTTATTGTGATGAAGGACAAGAAGATCATCAAAAGCCTTTGGGCTTTAGTTTTAGATATGCAGAATCGTCAAGTGGTAAAGTGCATTTTGCTGTGTTTTGAACTCTATAAGCAGATAAATCAGTTGACAACACAAAATAACGTAGTTGGAGTCTTGTTTGCTCAGTGATGAAATTATAGCTCTTGATTATATCAGCATTGTTATGAAGATTTTCTCAGTAATGCTTTTCCAGACCCTGTTTCTGGCTCACACATAGCTATGGCCAAATTTAAAAACTATTATAAACATGACTAATACTCCAACTGATGCTTTGTAGTATCAGTGAGGGGCTACTGAGTGTTCTATATATTTGAGCAAAGATTTCAACTCTGCTACCCTTTATTGCATGCAATTATTGTTGTTACGACTTAAGTATATATTCAGAACAAACATTTTATATTCCAAACCACTAGAATCTGTGGGGCTTGGCTAAAAGTGTTGGGAGGAAAGAGTTTCTGAGAGAACTGTTTAAAACATGATATTTCAACAAGAATTTCCAGGGAAAATACCATTTTTATTTTTATATGACTACTTGCCAAACTCTTACACTGTGTGGGGTGGGGGGGAGGGAAAGGGGGGCCAGGTATGGAACTATTGACACTCTGAAGTAACCTTTAGTGTCAGTACTTATTTGATCCAAATAGGAAGATGTAAAGAGGAAAAAAAAAAAAAAGAAAAACAAACAAAAAACCCAAATCAAGACAAACAAAAAGCAACCCAGAGAAAAAAACCTGTTTCCAAACCTTTCTTCTTTGTAACTACTTGAGTTTCCTTTTCTCCACAGCAGACAAGCACATGGGTTTGGTTTAGAATTCAGACACCCAGACTTAATGCCTCCCTTCGAACATGCCAAATTTTTGCTCCCTGATGTCGAAACCTTCCAAGGAAATGATTGGGTTTTAGAGGCATTTTTGCCCTTAAAACACTATTTCTTGTTTTTTGGTTTTTGGTTTTTTTTTTGAAAAGGCTTTATCTTTCTACTTCCATTTGAAGAGATACTAAAAAAGCATCTGCGTGTAGATGATTCTTTCTCATGCGTTTAATCTTCCTTATCAAAATAGTGTTGGCTGCCTTACTGTTTGAATGCCTGTAGAGTGTTTTGTGACCCTGAGTCAATAATATTATGTATAGTTTGATGTAACATGGTAATTTATAGTGTGGTCAAGAGGATAATGCTTTGTGATATCCTCCAAGAGTCTACAGCCATTACTGGTTTACTTTTTTTCACTAATCTATGTAGAAACTACTCTCTTAGAATACAACACACCAAAACAACAACAAAACAAACCCAAACCAAAAAACAACCAAAAACTCCCACCCCAGCAACAAAACCAAAAGAAACAAAAACCCCCACATGTGAAGACAGTTGTCAAGTATGCAGATAGCATTGTCCTGAGAGTGATATATACCCCGAAGTCTCCAGATAATGAAGGCCATGATCAGTGTTTGACATTCCAGCAATGGCATGGCAATACCATATGTAGTCACATTGTATTCTCTATAGGGATCCATGTTTGACTAAAATTTTGCTATTTTAAGAAATAAGAGCTTTTCTTAGTTGCCAGGCCAATTTTAAAGAGTGTCATTTACGGCTGTTGTGAGACAGACTCCTATGGAACCTGCAGCACCTGTATTCACACAGTAACTGGGAGTCCTAGCCTTATCCCAAAGTACCCTGGAAGGCACTGCCTGGATATAGCATCTCTTCCCAAATGAATTTACAATCTAACTGGGATTCTGAACCAGTTCTGGTGAGTGAATCAGATGTACCTAACCAGTTAGTAGAAAGCTGGGAGGAATGTGAAACTGGTTGATGACTCAGTATGTCTTCTTGTAACATAGTATGTTCTGTAGATTCTCTGCTCTTCAAGTTTGGTCTTTCTCTGGGTGGTTTCTTATCATTTTGCTATCATCTCTATAACTGCCACATGTGGCAGTGGATATGTTTGATCTAGCTGGAATCAGTAACTTGGAAATTTGTTGTTAATGGCAGATGCTTCAGATTAATGAGAAGCCCTCCAAAATGCAGAGAGGGAGTAATTTCCTAAGCATTAGAATGAACTCCTGTGGTTGTGCTGTGAAGGAAAGCTGTTGCATATGCCAGTAAAGTTTGTTTTTAGATAGTTTGGGTTTGACAAAACTGTCCAGTTCAAACTGCGGACATTTTCAGATATATTGAAAGCTCTGAAATAACTCCTGGACAAAAATAATCTGTAGATACAGTTATCTTAAAATGAGTTTTCATCTTGGCATGTTTAAAGCTTCTCATTGCTGTCACCTGAGACTTCACAGTATAGAAGTAGGGATTATTCCCCTTAGAAAGGATTGGTAGCTTTTGCATCTCGATTGTTATTTTATAGGGTGCAGAAGGTGAGACCAGGTTGGAAGTTACAGTGTAAGCACATGCAGATAATATCATAATACAAATAATTGAGCTAGCAGCTCTGTATATTTACCTACAACAGTCCTGAAGTAGATATGAGATCCTTAACATAATTTAAATATATGAAGAAACTTATACACAGAGATATGTGCTGGGAAGAGGTGGGGACAATCTAAGAATGAGCTGTAGAAGACAGATGGACTTGTGATCAGCTTTGGCCTGTAGCTGGCAAGACATCTACCTAGTCAGTCTTTCAAGAGTGTTTGAATTGCCTCTAACTTGGGTGAATGGGACTGCAATGTACCAAGGTCATTTAGCCAAGTTTGTTATCGACAAAGAAATACCAGCTCAGGGGAAAACAAACCCTGCTGCTTCTCCCTCACCCCTGGACTGCAGCAGATCCTCAGGTAGTAGAAGCTGTTGTCTGGAGAGCTGGAGTCACAAGTGAGTGGGCAGATGTTGACGTCACGAGGGTGTAAGGCCCTGCTAGTGGGAAAGGCTGAAAAAAAGTAATAAGAGACAATGAAAATAAATGGTAACTGCAGTCAGTTGTCGAGCACTATAGGAACAAACCCATTTTCCACAGGAATAAAATATCTCCTTTCTGTGGTGAGTGGTTGAATTTGTTCGAACTAGATGTATGTTGCCTAGTTTGCTGTCACAAGGCTATGCAGAAGCCACTAGAAAACCCAAATTAGAACATCTATAACAACAGGTAAATTCTAAAATCTCTATTAACAGCTGTAATCACCCCCACAAGTTCCATGCAGTAAATCCAGACTGAAGCAACAAAGCCTCAAACTCCTGTCAAACTGTCTTAATAGAATGGTTTGATCACATCATTTTATGTTCACCGTTGAACCTCATAATAAAAGCTTCAGACTGGGACTTGTAATCTTGTTTACTTCTTGACTGCACCATAGAATTCCTGCATGTACTTGTGAGAGTTGCTCAGTATAACACTCTCAAATTTCTAGTGATGAAAATATTACTATACTTTTCCTTGTGTTCCTTACTTTGTCTGTTGAAGATTGCATCTTGAGTAATCACTATTTCCATAATTCAGTGGATTTCTCATTCCACCTACAGCTTGTATGAAATGATGTAAATTTTTTAAAAAAAAAATCATGTAATGAAATCACATCATTCACCCATCTGTTTTTATAAGGACTCTTAATAAATATGTTGGTTTTGTATTTCCTCCCAGCTTCATATGCCACAGTTTAAAGAAAAAAAATGAAATACAGATATATTTGTCACAGTGGTGACTTCTTGTAAAGAGTTGATTGTGTTTAGTTGAGCTCTTTAGATAAACTGAAGAAATGTGCATTTCTCTCTGCTTTCTTAAAGTGCTGAAGCTAGCAGACAATAGGACCCCATGAATAGGTTGTAGAGAGTGTGAACAGGTCAATCTGTTCCAAATTGGGAAAACAAATGTTCAGGTGTAGGAAAAGCCTTTAGTTTCTGCATTTGCATTTTCATCTCTGTACTGCAATTGTTTCTGTTTCTTGAGGGTCTTACGTGAAGTGTTTAGTTTTGGTTATAGACTGCTCTGAGTTCAGGTACTACAGAACACTGAGTTCATTCATATATATATATATACGATTTTCAGATGGTACTTGAGACAGTATATCCTGAGAATTTCACTTCAACTTAATGTTTATAATCTGAATGCATGGTGGTGAATGGGTCTGGCAGGGATAGAATTAAAGGCTTTAACTTCCTCTCTCTAGACCACCAGATGCTTTTCAATGTGCTAACAAGGATGGGTGGATTAGCAGGTGCTTTATGCGGGAAGGCTAATGAGGTTCATTGGCAACTGGGGATATGAAACAGTGGGGGAGGAGTAGGAGAGATTGGGGTCTGGAAAGGACTGATGGTGGGGTTTCTGGTTGAATAAGACTGCCCAGTCTATGCTGCAGCTGCCTCTTCTTTTTTGTTCTATGACTAATGGAAACTATTTTTAATGTACATTCCATTTGTATGCCATTGGTGATGAATACTGTGGAGTTCTTTCTCCTTGCTTGTGAACACTGATGTCTGTGGATTAATTGTGTTGTCATCTCTGGACTGCCATTTTTACTGTTACATTGTAATTTTGTGTAATTATATTGCCTGTGCTTGTTCTGTGCACACTCTGTAGCTGAGGGTCCTGAGAGAGATTGTGCCCTAAACTGCCAATGACTCACCTTAATGGGGTGGACCACAGATGGTGCAACTTTCCCTTCCAAAGTTTCATTGCTCCAGCTGGGCTGTCAGAGTGAGGTAACCAGATTAATTTGGTCAGTGCAGCTGAGTTGATTGTGATGGTATTAAAGTTAGTGAAATGTGCTATACTAAATAAAATGGCTCTCCCAAATCCCTGTTTAGATCTGCCCATCCTCTCCTTCAAGAAAGGAAAGTTTTAAAACCTCTTACTTTAGAGTTGTGGGGTGTTTTTTTGTTTGTTGGTTGTTTTTTATTTTTTTTAATCAAATGAAATTGTTGTCTTTCTTCCTTACCCATGTGAAAGCTCAAGTTCTTACAAAGCATTGTGTGGATTTAGAAACTTTACTTGTTGGGCAGTAAGAAAATTTAAGTTATGATAGGGTCGTCAAATGTGCTGCTTTGTTAAGCTCAAATGCAAACAGAAATGTCTGACATCAGGAAAGATCTACTGTCTGCATCTGGCGTAGTAGTTTGTTTAGATTACAAGAAATACTGTCTTGAAAATCCTCTGTGTAAGAAAAAGTATGTTTTCAAATAGACAGTAGTAATAAAGATGTAGCTTCTTTTCTAACTCAGCCATACATATGGTTTTTTTTCAAATTAGCCTCAGTCTGCTGTATTGGCACAGAATCAACTATAGCTTTCTACTTCTAACCAATAATGTCAAAACTATTGCATCCAAATGATTTATGAAGTCTTGTAGGAAAAATAACATATAGACCAAAATTTGCTTTCAAATGGTTCCTTAGGCCCAGACCTGGGGCTAAGAAGCTTATAGAGCTTCCCGGTTACTGCTGAGATCCATAAGGTCCTCAGCTGAGTCTCAAGTCTTGGCTTTTTGTTTTTTGTTTTTTTTTAGGACATTCTGGTCCAATGATAGTTGGGATGGGCAGAGTTATCTAGGCTAGGATTTGATTTAATACAGGTAGCTGCTTCTGGGCTAGAGTTACCTCAGGATCCTCAGATGACCCAAAAAACATGGGAGTTACCAACACAAGGGGAATAAAGATGGCGCTTGTGACCCAGCTGGTTCATGTGACTTGCATGTCCTATGTGGCAAGAAATGCTAGAATAGAGACCCTGTTGACAGAGAAGGTTGATGACACTAATGAAAAGCGGCAGTTCCACATCTCCAGTGCCAAGTGCATTACTTAATAATTCAGTTCCTTGTACTGTACACTTCAGTTCTCTTGGAAAGGGATTTATTAGTTGGCACAGGAACTCTACTGCTGTCCTCCTCACAGCTTGGCCATAGGAATGCAATAAGGTGTGCTTGGGAGCAGGAAAGAGATTTATAGGAGACTAAAGCTACCCTCTGCTCCATATGTTGTAGACTCTATGATAGATCCTAGGAGCTATGCTAGTTTACAACTAAGAAGGGAAAAACCGAGAATACTTGTTCAAATCAACACCAACACCTCATACAGCAGTACCTGTTAATGCATGTTATTCAGAACATGCATTCTTGTAAGACTTTTTTTTAGACTGAAAATGAAGACTCATTTTAGACTGAATAATCCTCTATCCATAGGAGTTTTTAGAGTTTTGCATTGCTATGAGCTCAAACTTCGACCTAGCCAGCAGTTCCTGTAATCTTTGTATTTTACAGTTAATTTAGCATGAGAACCTAGGTGTCTGGATGGAAGAAAAAAAAATTCTACTAATTCTTCTGAAGCACAGTTGACAGTTGAAATTTACTGGGCTCCAATTTTGGAAAAAGCACAACAGCTCCCACAATGGAAAGCTTCCTCATGCAGGGACTCTTAGGACCTATCGAGTCTTTCTTCCAGATGATGATCTTCAGTTGGAAGCACACTTGTTTTGTTTTGGGTTTTTTGGTGTTTGTTTATTTGTTTTTTCAAGGCAGGTTACTGAAATCCTTTGGTGTCAAGGAAAAGGCAAAGTTTGTGTCAAAGGTCATGGCTTGAGTTCTTCCTCTGCTTCTGCCATGGACTCCTTGATGTGGCAAATCATTGGACCCTTTTTTTTGTGTCTCTTTGTACTTCACGGAGGGCTTTTGCAAGGAGCATGTTCACTTAACTACATTAGAAAAGTACAGCCTGTTTCTTTAGATGATGTTGGTGTATTGCTGTTTTGCAAAGTCTTATCAAATGATAGTTCAAAGTGGTGGCAGGAGACTGGCATAAGCACTTTGAGCTGCTTCCCTGATCGTTCTGAGATAATACCATCTCACTGTATTTCTGTAGATTTACCAAAAGTTATTCAAGTTATTGGCATGTCTTGATGCTTCAGCACTTGATAACATGGGAGCAGTGCTCTTTCCTCCCCATTGTGAAGCTCTGAGTAATGTTTTTATAGCACTGTGAAAGCCACAGAACAAGTAGATATTCTGTTTACTTGTTGGTTTATCTCATTAAAAAGAATACCCCTCACCTCTCTTTTCCTCCAGATGTAATTCTTTGTGTGGAATACTTTTGTATTCCATTAATGCTTGAATTATCAGTAGAAAAGGAGTGAGAGCGTAGGCTGTATATAGTTGCTGTTTCCCAAGAAGAAAAGGGGGAGTGTGGGAGGAGGCAAACCAGAGTTTACAATGATGATACTGTTGATCTTGAAGTGATAGACCTGGTAAGCTATAAAGGAGGGTAGTTGGTTTGTTGTTGTGTGTGTGTTTTTTTTGTTTTTTTTTTTAGGCTACACTTGAAAATATAAACACTTCTTTAACAAGACGTTGATGTATTGCAGGCTACTTGCAGAACAGAATCTGTAGTAGTGTATTTGTACCCCAGGTGACAACAGCATGTAGGGTTGTATGAACTTGTATGTAACTCAACCTGAGCTCCCACTGCAACACTCTTCTAGCTGGGTTTTCTTCTAGGGCTACAGTTTTCTTTGTCCATAGTGATAGGGTGTTACATGCAAGATACAGCCTTGTGTTCAGCTAATGGCAGCATTTTAGGTATATGATTTTCTTCAGTTACTTTGATGGATTAACAACATCAGTGCCCAGATCTCCTCCAGCATGTTCTTCTATTCCTGCCTTTTCAGCTGGCTCCATACATTCAACTTGAGGGTGTCCCTTTCTGACTTTTAGTAAGCTAGTGAGGAAGTGAAATTGAGCCATCTGTTCAAGTGGATCTCTGGCTCACTGAGTTGCTCTTTGATTACGCAGGTTTGTTGTTGTTGTTTTTTTTTAACATTCAGATCAACTTTTTTTCTATTATCAGGAAACTTTTTACATCGGGCTTTCTCATGTCCTTCGGTATTGTTACAGAACTCAGAAGGAAGTGTATGGTAACAAATAAAAGGGAGTTGAGGCAGCACATGAAATGGCTGTAAGAACTAAAGAAATACAGAAGCATGGGGGAAAGTGAACAGGCATTTCCCCACAGGTAGAGGGAAAATGACTGGGGACTGGGGAGGAGAGTTATATTCCTGAGCTATAATCCTCAGCTGGACTCCTTAAAGCCAAGATCAGAGTAGCACCCCTTAGGCAGGAAAGCACTTTAAGTCTCATTATATTCAATTGCTGCTGGCTGCAGAGGAGAGGAGAGGTAACCTGCTAGCTTTGAAAAGAGAGCTCAGGTATTAGAAGCAATTGAGGCACAGAAGCACAGAGCATCATCTGACCTGCTGAGAGCAACCTCGTTTCTGGTACTAAACTGGAACATAGCTTCTTAAATGCAAGCTTGTGTTTCTCCATTATATAGCAGTTGGTAGTTTAGGCTAATCCTCAAGCACATGCCTAAGTACTTATCTACATGAGGGCTAAGCAGCATGATAAACAGTAAAGAAGAAAGCAGAACACTCTAGAGCAGTTGACATCATGTAGTGACCCATGTCTGTTCAAATAACTGTGGTTTTTACACTGCTGGCAAGGTCAGAGATCTAGGGTAAACTCACTCTTGGTTACTGAATTTGGAGCTGTATCCTATACAGTGGTGATTTGGTGGTCTCTGAAATGGATTAGTGACTTGGTATGAGCTCCAAGTGTGCTGCAATGGCAAAATATCCAGTGTGAGCCCTGGACAGGTGAATGGAGAAGAACAGTAATTAGGGATGACATTGTCTTTGTGCACAGTTTGGTGCAAAATTCCAGGCCAGTACTGGGATGCTTTGTGCTTCATCCACATTTTTAATTGGACTTTGAAGGGTGGGGAAAGGTGTAGAAAAGAACCATGATGTATTTGAAGTCTCTTTTTCTGTGATGGATTTAAGGAGTAGGATGTGTTTGGGTGGTCAGGTTTAAGCAGTACCTTGGTGTCTATGTTGTGGTACCTTCACTTGGAGGAAATTCTAGAATAATAAATATCTTTATCTAACAGGAAAAACATAATAAGCACAGATGTCTGAAAGATGAACGCAGGAAAATTCAAATCAAATGTGAAACACATTTGTGCTAGGTGAAGTTGATTAACTGTTGGATCAAAGTGTCAGGAGAATTGTGGAGTCTGTTTCCTTTAATTCCCTCAGGTTAAGACTAGAAAGGATAATTTGATCACATGGGTTTCTGGCTTAAACATATAGGTAATTGGTTAAAATTTTAAGTGCTATCTCAAGCAGGAAATCATATTACTCTAATGGCATTTTTTTAGTTTTAATATATCTGATCAATTGGGGAAAATGGAACAGAACATTTTTCTCTGTCACTGAAAAATTACATTTCATTAGTTTGATCTGGAGAATAAAAACATTTTTGGTTTTTATTCGGCTTTTTGTTTAAGAATCTGAATTTCCTTATGCAAAGATTCCTATTTCATAAAAAGTAATGTCAAGAGAAAGTGTCTTGTGTGTGCACATACTGTTAATTTTAATTTGAAAATGCATTTCAAGAAGCTCTGTTGTAGCAGTGGATTGTTGCATATCTCATAGCTCAAGATCAGGAAGAGAGAACTGAAGCTCCTTAGAGAAAGGTGTGTGGTGTTTGTTTACCACCTACTGCTGTTCTTTTGAAATACATCTGTGAGCAGTATATTCTCAAGGGATGTTTATAAAATAAGCCAGGAGCCTGTCAGCCACTCAGCTTTTTTCTCTGTGTTCTAGTGAATATGTTACATTTCCTCTGTGTTTTCCTATCCCTCTTGTAAAATAAAAATAATCTGAAATCCACAGCAATGCAGACAATTATCTGGCAGCTGGGAACCTGGCAGCCCAAGTATCTTTTTATGAAGAGAACTGGACCTGGCAAAAATCTTCACATGCTGGGGAACTGTTTGTGTTGCTTTGCCGGGGTACCAGGAGCCTCTTACATGCTTTCATCATGCAATTCCTAGATAAAACTTGCTCATTATTAGAGACTCCTTCCTAAAGTCCTCAGCTTTGTGCAGAGTTTTGTAAAATACTTCACCATGCTGACCTTAGAGGGTTTTATTGACTCTGACTTTGTGGAAGCATGCAATAAGTAAACCACTTCTGCTTACATATGGTTTGTTCTTTGCCAGTGCTTCTTTCGGGAGCTTTTTTGTGGCTGATCTTTAGAATAGGGACTTTCCTTGGAGCAACAATGGAATTTGTTCATCAGAAGTGAAAAAAACCTGTCTTTTCAAAATTTAAATATTTAAGAAATCAGCAATTTGATACCATTAGTCAACTTTCTGCCTGATCGAAGTAACAGCATTAATATGTGGCGGTGCATTTGAGCTTCAAAATACGAATCCAGAAGTCATTTTTCAACTCTGGGCTTAGTTACACATAGCCTTTATACCGGATTTAACTTGAATTTCATTTCGTTAGTAAACTTATAATTGAAAAATACAAATTATTCAATCATAAAGGTTCTCTTAGCTCCGAACTTCTGAATGATGCTGTTTCAAATGTTGTTAGTCTGCCTAACTGTAACCTGTATTATTGAAAGGTCACAGCAAAGGAAGTTTACTTCATGCTCTATAAAATGGAAGTAGGGGCAATTATTTACTTTTGGTGCTCGCATTAGGCAAATGATAACTTTTATTTACCCATATTACACCTCAGTGATATTCTGTAACTCTCTGGATATTTTCTGCACTTAACACCCTAGGCTTCAAGGGTGTTGAAAATAAATAAACCAAAAAAAATCAAACAAACAAAACCCCAAAACATCCAAACCCAACAACACCAAAAAAAACCTCAAACCAAATAAAATGAAGCAAAAATCCCAAACTTAATCTGAAGTAGAAACATTGAAACTTGCAAAAAATGGTAGTGGTGTTATTCCAAGTCTGGGTTCTTTACCTGGTGTAAAAAGAGCTGAAACACACACAGAGTTGAGATAACCATTTGTCTCATCTCTGTGCACCTATGGGTGCAAAGCGGTTAATCCACAAAGCTAGCACACCCAGAGCAACCTTTGTTACATATTTATATTACCTTAAGCAAAAGCTTTATGTTCTTAAATCGTTGCTTGGTTAGTACGTAATCCTAGCAGTTTTTTAGTGGTTCCTACATTCTTTCATCTTGAACTAAAAACACAGTATCTTTTTTTGTACTATGCTCATTATGAGAGGAGGGAGTTTTGATGAATAGAGGGCTTCTCCTACCTGAAGGCAGGTTTTTAACCTATTACTTGCCTACTACTTTTAGCCTACTACCTTAAGGATAGTATTGAGTATAGGCTACTTTTGAGTAACTTGGTTTAGCAATTTGGGAGTCAGCAGATGTTTCTCTTATCTAATCCTTGTCATTGTCTCACTACATTTTTTTTTGGTTAATTTTAATATGTTTCCTTATCTGGTTCCTGTTATTCCTTCACAATCCTTCTTTGTCCATTTGTAACAACGGGGGAAGCAAAGGACCCACACCAAGAGGAGGATGCCGTTCCAGCACTTCGACGTCTAAGTCAGCAAATCGCTGATGTTTTAAAAACAAGCCACGAGAAACAAACCAACCTCAAGGAAACTAGCAAACAAAAAGGACTAAACCGCAAAGCCAAGGAACAAAACCCCTCCCGGCAGCACTCTGCTCCGGGCAGAGCTGACGGGANGCTGCGGCGGGTGAAACCCTCGAGGGCCCGTGTAAGGGTCTGTCCTGAGAGGTTTACGTGGAGACGGAGGCCGGCTGCGCCGATCCGGGAGGGGCAGGAGGACGGGGACGCCCTGCTGTGCCCAGCAGCCAAGGCGGGAGCAGCGGAGGGGGGCCGGGCCGGAGCTTTTCCCACCCTTCCCCAGCCGTGCCCGGCCTCGCCTGCTGGAACGCGCTGCGTTGCTCCCTGGGCTTCCCTTCGTTGACTGTTGGCACATAAGGCAGTATTCAGTTCGTAGGAATATCAAGACAAGGAGAAAAGTAAGTTTGATTGTACTTTTATGCTGTGTTGTGTTAAGTTTTTATGGAGTAAGTCACTATGAGAACTTCCATTTCGTTTTGGTTTAGGAAACAGACACAACAAAGTAGTTTGCCCCAGTCCTCTGTGTAAGGTGTCCATTGCCCCACTACAGTTTTCTGATCTGCTGGGCAAATGATGGGCATCAAGGCTGCAGGCCAAAGTCCTAGAATCATAGAACCATTTAGCTTGGAAAAGACCTTTAAGATCATCTAGTCCAATGTAAACCTAGCAAGTCCTTCCTACGTGTGTAATGAAAACGTGTCATTGTTTGCCTGACCTTGTTAGCACAGCCGTGGTTCATGAAGTGACCACAAAGAATGAGTTTCAATCATTGCACATGGAAAGCTAGGCATCAAGGCTGATAGGAGTCTTATGGTATTGTTGACAATGTAGTGCTTTTAACTGACTTCTGACCATTTCTGCGAGGGTGTTTTTTCAAGGGCGGTGTGATACCATGTGCAGATGTTGTGTGAAGATTCATCCTGCACTTGCCGATGTGAGTTTGTGTGACAGTGCTACAAGTGCCAACTTGGTACTTATTGGACAATCACTGATAGCACACTTTGTGAAGCAGCTAATAATTGCATTGGTGTCATAGTTTTTCACTACATTTGTTTTGTGAGAATTCATTAGCAGCAACAACTTGCATGGAGTATCTGAAAAGTCGAGCTTTGCAGAAGTTCTGGGGCAAAACTGCAGTAACGTCATCATTATCCTATCACAAAAAAAATCTTACAGGATAGTAACCTGTCAGTGTATTGCAGGACAGAATGAGAGGTGTGACTGAAGGGTCATGAAAAAGTCTATCAGAGGTTTTGCATTAAACTTTGGGTGTAGTAATACTCAGTGACTTTAAGCTTCACTCCATCTCAGTTCTTTCTTATTTAGTCACTTAGGATCTTGATTTTGTGCAACTAAGGAATTTCGATGCTGTATTAAGGTGGTATATCTAAATGGTGCTAAATATGACCATAAGTTTTTTGCAGGCCTACTAATATTTACTGAGGGGAAGTATATAATTTTACCAAGGTTCGCTTGAAAGAAAGCTGTGTGTCAGTCCCAGGGTTGCTGGATTAGCCAGGCTGTGGTCGTACTTTGCAGATAGGAACTACACCAAAGTCAGAAGCCCCTGGTAGGCTGGATGACTGCACAATAGAGGTTTTCCCATTGCAGTGTGGGAAATCTTGTTTCTGGGACTCTAAAAAGGTTCAGGCAAAATGTACTTGTAGTCCAACTATGAGACTCTCTGATTAATGGTCTGTATTTGTACCTGCTTTCAGGTATTATTTGTATACAGAAAAGCTCCAAACAGAGTAATTGCCTAGGTGTATACAGATAGTGATTTGTGAGGAAACTCAAGATCACAGACAGATTTTTCCAGGAGAAAATTTGGTGCTAGATTAAATACTAACAGCATTAGGAGCTTTCTCATCTATAGCATTGAAAGAAAGATTTGACATTCTGTGTAAACAAAGAGCATATGATATTTTTTCAATTGAAAGATGCTGTATGACTGGTGAATCAAATCATAGTTATATTGTCTTGTTCATCACACTTTGAACTAAAAGGTACTATGCAGTCTAAAAATATTCTGGTGGCTAATTTTCCATGAATCAATCACCATTTCAGTATGTAGTTGTAGCCTATTGTGTTGCTCCAGTTTAAGAATGTTTTACATGATGGAAAATACTTACAGTTGCAGCTGATAGTCAGTAATATATTTTCCTTTAGTTGGAAATGTTTGTAAAAAGCTTTTGCTTCTGTGTGGTTTTATTTGATACATGGCATAGGAACTTCTGTTTTCATATGTGGGGAAAATAATATCAAAACAGCAAAAAAATTAAAAGGGTGGCAGACTCTTTCAGGAGTTAATTTTGATGAATATTCAAATACCTTTCTTTTCCCTCTATACTTTCACTGTAGTATATCTAAATTGTTGGCAGTTAGATATAATGATCTTCGTTAAGCCTAAGACTGTGATCTTTCTTTTCAACTCCTCTGTCTGCTAAAAACACAGTGGTACTCAAAAGTGCTACCCTTCAAATTCAGTCCTTATTAAAAACTGTTTGTTTTATTTGGTTTTTTTGTATGTCAGGTGCAACTATTACGGCGACTTGGCAATAGGGTATCAGTAGCTGTATCTAATGACAGAAGTAGCCTGGCATACCTAGGAAATGGTTGTGAGAGAATCCATGGTGGCAGCTAAAGCTCCTAGTACTTAGTCCTGCAATTCCAAAACAACTGCAGTGGCAATCTGAATCTGAAGATGTTATGAAAGGAAAAATGGATCTCTTTGCCCAGAGTTGATACCTGCCCTGAGTTGATTTCTTAATGTTTACTGCTATTAAGAGCACTGTATCCACTCCCCCTCACCCCCAATTCCAAAAGGACCTCAGTAGTACATTCCTGTCACGTGGTTCCAACTGCATCTAATCTGTAGTTTGCATCTGTTTCATCATTTGCCTCTTTGCATTCAAGGCCATTCCAGGTATGTGTATGTAACTTTAATTTTTGTTCCCAAAGAAATATTTTAATCCAAATACCTGGTGATACATGAAAACTTGTAGCTGCTGCCAGAGTTGTGGGAGGGGTTAAATGTTACAAAGCTTTCTTGGATCAGAGAGGGAATACCTTTGTATTTGTATAGGCAGGATTCAATCTTGTCTGTGGGCCATATATCTTTAACAACACCCCTGGCTACAGCACAATCAGGTCACCAGCTTTGAGATTATCCAGTTGTCTGGTTTGTGGGCACAGAATAACATTTAAGACCAGTATAAAAAATGGCTTTGTAAATTGGAGCACAGATTTTTCTTACTTAAGAATTGTTGCTCCTGTGCACCGTGGCAATCCCTGGGTTTCCCTCAAGCAGGACCTCCTCTATATGTTCTTGTTGATTGCAAAAGCCAGCATTACGGTGAGGGTGCTGCACTCCTGACTGGAGATATAGATGGAGGACTGAGAGGCAGAAGCTACTGCTGCAGTCAGTGTCAGTTCAGTGGGAAAGAACTTGGATCAATGTTTTTCCTGTTGTAAGGCAACTCCAGCTGGTCACTTGTTGTAAACACAAGCTCCAGGAATAATCTTAGGAGTACAAAAATTGAGAGTTTTGGCACTGTGATGATGGGGTGGGAGTGGGCAGTGTGCTCATACTAGAAGAACCTTGACACAAGTTGTGATATCACAGAGTGATTTTGATAGCTTGTTTCATTTAAAGAATTGTGAAATGGTCTTTAATCTGCCTCTGCTTGAAGAAGTGCTTCTGTTGAGTACAGCAAAGATGGGAGCTGATTCTAAGAAGTGAAAGTAGGAAGCTGAAATCATTCTGTGCATCACAGGCTCTGAGATAAAGGTGTATTTCTGAACATCTGAATCAGGGCAACTTCTGAGCAATTTGTTACATAGAAAAGCTGTATTCTTTTTTTCTGACTTGGCAGCATTCCTTAGTGGTCTGCATATAACACACAGGTCAGCCTGTGTGAGTGAATTAAATAGAACAAGCAATCCATCCCCTCAACACATCACTTGTATTTAAAAATATTGGTGCACAATCCATGATTACTTTATTAAATATCTTAAAACTTAATGTGGCATAGGAATCCAAAATTGTATAACTTATTTTACAATTGGACAAGCTGAGCCAGAGAGCATCTCTGTTTGAAAAGTCTGATCTGACCTGGAGGCTTACCTCTCATATTAAAACAACTGAAGAACTTAACTCCTGTTGACTTTTAGCTGGATGAACTTTAACTTTGCAAGATATTTGAATGGGAAATGTTACCTGTTCACAGTTTTATAGTAGTTCAGCAGTTTGTGCTTCCCAAAGTAATCTGAATTTTCTAAAATCACTCAGTCATGTTTGTGTTGGCCTTGCCTCACTGAATCCTTCAGGAAGAAATCCCTGACTCCTCACTCCTACTCGCATGCTCTAATCACTTTACAGTATGTATTGAGCTAGGCATGCTTGATATTATCAGAATTGGGATAATATTCTGAGTGCTTATAGACTTCTTGTTTTGTACAGATTTTTTTCATGCTTCATATAGAGAAGGTTGCTTCAAGTACGCTGGTGCCTTTGACCAAGGGCTGAGAAAGAATTACTGCACTGAGAAGGGAGTTGTTACTAAAACATTTACATGCAGTTTGGTGATGTTTTTTTTCAGGTTTTTCCAGCAAACCTGCTGTGATGTGGACTCTTCTCTCCATGAGTCCATAGGTCCTGCCAGGAGCCTACTGCAGGGTGGGCTTTGTATGGGGTTGTAGCCTCCCTTGTGTAGCCACCTGCTCTGGTAGTGGGGTGTTCCATGGGCTGAGGGTGGATATCTGCTACACTGTAAACCTCCACAGGCTGCAGGGGAATCTCTGCTCTGCTGCCTGGAGCACCTCCTCCACCTTCTTCACTGACCTTAGTGTCTGTAGAGTTGTTTCATATATTCTCAATCCTGTCTCCTGGCTGTTGTTGTGCAGCAGGTCTTGTTTGTTTGGTTTTTTTTTCCCTTTCTTAAATGTGTTCTTACAGACACACTACAACCATAATTGCTGATGGACTTGGGCTTGGATAGCAGCAGGTCCATCTTGGAGCTGGCTGGCATTGGCTCTGTTGGACATAGGGGAAGCTTCTAGCAGTTTTTCACAGAAGCCACCCATGTAACCCCCCGCTACCACAACTTTGTCACACAAGCCCAGTACGCATCTATAGAACAGGCTCCCAGGTGCCAAGCTGGGAAACTGGATAGTGAGTTTCAGTAGATTAAGTCTGTCCTTATGTCAAAGTCCTTAAACACATAGGTTTGTAAAATAAATCTAGTCCTACTTCGTGTAAAGGCAGGCTTAAGTCTGGAAAGAAGAGTGTTTCGGTTTTTTTGTTTGTTTGCTTTCTTTTTTTTTGCATGGATAAAACTTCGACTTTTGGACTTGAAAAATGAGCAAGCCACTGTTTAGAGCCTGTTGTGCATGCCTGTTGATCTTGATGCTCAGCAGTCTCTGTGGCCCTTCATCTTAGAAATGGAAACTGGTCAAGTTTCTTCCTTGGGTTACTAGAGTGGTGGAAGATTTGTTGTAACTGGTGGTTTCTGACATAATTCCAAAAAAACTTATTCTCCCTGAAAAGAAAGCTTTTCAGCAGCATTTTGTCCAGCAGGCCTCTACAGAGTTATGAAAGCAAATATATTTCAAATGTACTTTCTATAGAAGGGTGCTCGTGGGAGATTAACATTTTCTGTGTTAATAAAGGGACTGAATATGCCTTTGGAGTCAGAAGAACACCATCTCTTATATTCACCAATCCTGTTTATTGCACAGTGGTCCTAGGTCTAGTTGCTTGGCCAGAAGGGTTGGTGTGATGTATCCCTTGATATTCATGCCTGGCTTCCAGTGTTTGTGCTGGGTGTTCTGCTATGATTCAGGTATGCTTGTTTGTTGAAGATTTTGTAATTTCAGTTAAAATATTTGTGATTAATATCTTGCCACTTACAACTGAAGTAGGGGAAGAAACCCAATTGTTTAGTCCTACAGAGGTCTGTTGTCCATCTGTAGCTTATGAGATGTAAATATTTTTATCCCATGCAGTTGCTGTGCTGGGTGGTTCCTGTTTGAAGATATGTGAATCAAATGTTAGGCAGCAGCAGTAGTGTCAGTGTTGCTGTGGCTGCTTTGGAAACGTGTTCTCTTCATAACTTCAAATTGATGTAGTTATGTATGTATGTATAGGGGCTACATCTTGTTAGCTGGGAAGAAAAAGAATATAGCGTAGGTAAAAATGACAATAAGAATGTTAATAGTTTTTAATTATTTCAGTAAGTTCCTCTTATTTCTCACTCCTAACTTTTTCATACTCAACTCAAACTTTATTTTTCCTGATTGAGAAGAGAATGAAGATGAAAGCCAGAAAGGAGTAATCTCTCAGGGAGAGAAAAAGAAATCTTACTCTCTTGTTTTATAAACTACCAGTACATACATTTAATCCCAAATAGTGTGAGAGAAATCTGGGCAAAATAAGATGGGATGGGGGAAATGAAATAATTGCATTCTTCTGCTCACTATTTGTAGTTAAGTGCAGTTTGATGATACCTTAGGTTGCTGCTACTACAATATATTCTTTGTTCTACTGAGCTTATTGAAGGTGTACATCACTTCAGGATTGTTCTATGGGATGATCTGGCAGTAACCCTTTTGTTGGGGTGCCAGGACAAAAATCATATGTAACTTGGGAATTAATATTGTCATGGCTTAACTCTTTGTGTGTAACTTGCAAGTAACACAATATACTTACACATAAAATCTCCATAAAATTATGCAGTGAGACAGCTAAACAGGGGAAGAACTAAAACAAAACAGAAATGACTGTTAAACATAGTGGAAAGTTATTTATTTGATCAGTAATTGGTTTAAGCATGTCTGACTAACCTTTTCTTTATATTCAGTGCTTCATGGCTATTAGACAAATCTTCACCCAGCGGCTAAGATGATGGGAAAAAAACATCCCTTACTGTAAGAAATAGTGCCACAGCACTGAAAAGACAGTAGCATCTTAATGATTAAATTGTGTTTGTTTCCCCAACCCCTGCTTCACAGCACTCTCTTATTTTTTTTAATGTGTTGCACAATGCCATTGCTCAGCCAGAGGCTAAGAGGGGAAATGTAGGTACACTGCATAGCTGCAAGAGAAGTAAGAGACTGGAACGTTCCATCTCAAAAACAGCATCTGTATTATAAAGACAAGATCCTACATCTTCTGGCCCTGGTGTCCTTGTTATTTGCATCAAGGCACCAGCATGAATCAGTTCACTGCGGCAGCCGTCCAGCTGATGTGACTTGCATTATTATCAGGTGCCTGATTGCAGTCTCTGGATGGATGTGACTAGCATATCAATGTGTGTGGTGCTGCTGCTGCTCTGACAGTAGTCTGTGTTGAGGACAGAAGCCCACTCAGCCCTGTAGAGAAGTTCTTTAAGGACACAGTAAAACTGTTTTGTGAGTTTCTGGTAACTGCTATAATTTTGTAATCTGATATATTGCCAGCTTGTCTAGAAGATGCTGTGACAAACATGTTTAGGCTATGTAGAACCAAGAAGATGCAGAGCTTCAGTTCTGAAATGACAAATGTTTTCATCTGACAAAGAATTAATTTGCAATTTGAGACAAGTCTGTGTGGTTCTAAGACTAAGCTAGTCCAAGGGTTGGGTTTCAACATAATATAATTTATCTTTTCAAATTTTTTTATTTCCTGTTAATTTTACTGTGACCTAATAAAATTTTTGGACAATGCTGTGATAAATTGTTCCAAGTCCTGACTTTATTGATCCCAGATCTCCATGTTCTTACTGTCTTCAGTGGAACAATTCCTGACCTGTAGTAGTTGCAGATTCTACAATGTGATTTAAAAAAAATGCATTTCCAAATGGAATCTGATTACCAAGATAAAAACTTATTTAATATGTGTGCCAGTTAGTAGAATTAAAAGCCTGACATAAGTGTTTTTCCTATGATTTTCCTTTTGGAAATGACAGCTTTGTAACAAAAATGAACTAACAATATGCAAAAGAGAGGGGAAAAAATATTCTGCTTTGTATATAAAGACCGTAAGAAGATTTTCGATACATACAGCCACAGAGGAATGACTCAAACTCAGCAGTACAGAAATTCTCCCTGTAGTGGAATTTACTCTGTTGGCCCTGGGGAGCCAGCCAGTGAAGGATATTTCTGACTTCTAAATCAGTCCCTCAGTCACCTATTAAATAAGAAATAGTTCACTGAGCTGAAGGAGGCCAGTCCAAACAACTTATATTTACAAAACACTTGAAAACTTTGTGAGCTACTCACTTTGCATTGCAAAAAATCCTTGTATTTTTTGTATGGCCAGATCTAAGAAAGGATATTAGATATTCAGTTTGTGAAACAGTCATCTGGTAGAAGAAAATAAACATTTTTGCATTTTGCAGAGGTCTAAGACAGTAAAATTATTGAAATGCATATTTTGTAATAATATAGTCTAAGGCTCTTCTTTGAGTACAACAGAAGATTGTTTGGTGTCAAGTTTTCATCCTCTTTAACTTGGGATTTAAAAAAAAAAATTCAGTTGTATTTTTACCTGCTGTCTGGGCCAGTGTACCCAAGAACAGTGTCTTACTTGCTAGCCTGAAGATGACAGAATTGCTCATAAGGAGAATATGCAACAAATGGCATGGATCATTCATTTAGAAAAGGTGCAGGGTGTCTAACAGACAATGTGTTGCAAGTGACACGTGCTAATGAATGGGATTGAGCTGTAGCCCACATATTGTAACAAGGTGAAAAGTTCGGACCGGAATGGGCAGTTACTATAGAATCGCTATAGTTGGAAAAGACTTTTAATATCAAGTCCAACTGTTACTAACTCTTCCAGGCCCACTACTCCACCATATCCTTGGGCACCATATCTAGGTGGCTTTTAAATACATCCAGGGATGGCAATTCAACCACTTCCCTGTGCAGCCTGTTCTAGTCTTTGATGACCCTTATGGTGTAGAAGTTCTTCCCAATGACTAACCTAAACCTTCCCTAGTGTAACTTGGCAGCATTTCCTTTAGTCTTATCAGCTTTGACTTGTGAGAAGAGACCAACACCCACCTCCTTCCAACCTCCTTTAAGGAGGTTGTAAGGAGTGACAGGGTCTCCCCTTATCCTCCTTTTCAGGCCAAACAACTCCAGTTCCTTCAGCTGCTCCTCATAAAAAATTTTCTTGAGACCCTTCACCAGCTTTGTTGCTCTTCTCTGGGCATGCTTCAGCACCTCAATGTCTCTCTTATACTGTGGCACCCGAAACTGGACGCAATACTCAAGCTGCAGCCTTACCAGTGCTGAGTACAGTGGGATAATCACTTCTCTAGTCCTGCTGGCCATACTGTTCCTGGTGCAGGCCAGGATACTGTTGAACTTCTTGGCCACCTGGGCACACTGCTGGCTCATATTCAGCTGGCTGTTGATCAACACCCCCAGGTCCCTTTCTGCCAAGCAGCTTTCCAGGCATTTCTCCCCAAGCCTGTAGCGTTGCATGGGGTTGTTGTGGCCTAAGTGCAGAACTTGGCCCTTGGCAGTGTTGAAGCCCATATGAATGGAGTCAGCCCATCACAGTAGTTAGCATAGCAATCATGCTACTAGTGTTCCTTTTTGGGCCAATAACATTTATTAACTTGCTGTAAGCAAATTTTTTTGTTCCTCTATTGATTCTGGTTTGCCTTCTAGTATTTTCAATTTTGCCATTTTCATGAAGGCTTAGTAGTTGCCAGTTGATGACCATGACGGTGTTTGACCTGCCTTACAACTGAAAAAGGAGAAAGCAAGGATGTTAAGTTGTTTCTGGCACTTTTAGTGAGGTCAAAATGCTCTGTCATGATACCTAAATGACTGTGGTTTGGTCACCAATATAAAGTTTGCAGATCCTTTTGAAGGTGTGTATTTAACATTTGTGGTTTGGTTTTCTTTTTTTCCTCTGATACAACTAGATTTTCCTTTTTTTTTTTTTTGAGAGCTGAAGAAGTGAGCATATCCAAAGGCTTTAGGCTTTTCTCTAAGACTTGTTTTTACAGAATTGCATAGGCCGTAGATTTGAGCGTGACCAAAACCCCACTTAATTTTGGAGGCATTAATTTTCAGATCTGTCTTTGAGTGCAAGTTCTGTGAGATCATGATGGCTACGCTTTTTGAACTCTTCCTATTATTATTTGTGCTGTATTTTGAATAGTTTGGAAAAAATCTAAACTTATGTTCTTTTGAATAGAAGCAGAACTACTGCACCCTTTCCACTGATAAAACTCTGCTGTATTGCAGTGAGCTCCCTGTGTCATCCATTCTGTGAACTATCCTTTGTTAGCTTCTTTCTGATCCTTTGCTGAATTATTTATATCTTTATTTCAGCATCCCCCTTAGATGAGGCACTGGAAACTCCATGACTCTTATCACACTCACAGTAATAAAGTGCAGGATAAAACAAAGTGAAGCTTTCATAGTGAAATGCTAATTTATGTTGCAGAAGGGGAAAAAAAAGCATGCATATCCATTACGGATATGAGTGAGAAAATCACATTCAGATGGAAGAAGTTTTTTATTTCTGTGTATTGGACAGGACCTTATAATACCTGTAAAAACCACCTGGTCTTTGAAGATGAGAATGGTGTTTTAGCAGAATGTCTTGTTCTGCTGATATGGTAGTGCTTAGAAAAAATAAGATTAAAAAGTAAATCTGTCTTCAAGTTGAATGAAAATATGACCTGGCCCAGTCAAGTTTTCAAAATATATGGTCCCAAGCTTAGGCATGTACTGAACATTGCATCTAAATAAAACCAGTAATTGGGGGCTAAGGAGGACAATAGGTCACTGTGGTTCAACAGTAAATATTAAATTACACTAAAGCATCTGAGAGTGTCTGTACTGTGTCACCTATGATGTAACAAAACAGCCTCACAAAGCTGAAAATCAATTGCTAGTTAAGTTTAATGGCAATACAAATATATTAATACTTGTTTATCTGGAAACAGAAGACTGAAAAACTTGATATGTATTGGATGGGAAGTAGGAGAAATAACTTGAGGAATGGAAATCTTTTCTAACAGTGAGAAATTACAGGACTTGTAAAAAGCTTAGTAGAAGGAAGGTTTAATAAGAACTTGCTGACATTCTGTAACTGTTTATGCAGCAAGAAAAGATGGCGTGCTGAACTTGCAGAGAAACATCTAAATAGTTTGTAGCAAGGTACTGGATGCCCATGGAGTTCAATCCATGAACTAGACATAGATGTTTAACCATATGGTATAAATAATTAGAGCAGACTTTTGTGAGCATGATACATTTTATATTACTTAGAACAAGTATACAGTCAAAACTGTATATCTTGGTAGAAGAGACAATCCCTTTTGACATACATTAGATAGAAATTACTTCAGGAAATCATAGGAATTGGAGGTTAGTGTAACAGACTGTGATTGTCTCTTATAACTTTCAATATTTCAGCCATTTAGAAATAAGCAGGTTTTTGACATTCACAACTAATTCATGCAAAATGACATTCCCTTCTCAAGTCTCATGAGAAATTTGAGAGGCCTTGAAATGTGTTCACTATAAAGTGTAAGGCCACATTGCTGCTTTTTTTTTTTTTTCTTATTTCAGAAAGGAGAAGAGACACTTGGAGCACCTCAGTGTTGCTGGCACATCCTGTAGGTGAATTGTTATTGGTAGATGTATCATGCAGCTGCTGACAAGAAGTCAGGAGCAATTGATGATTTTGACTTGTGAGTCTGTTAACTTAATACCCTTTGTACTTACATTGTATGTAAAGAGAATTTCTATCTACAGTTAAAAAAATCTTATGTTCAGACTAATCAAATATCCCACTAAGTGTATAGCTCTGATCTTTCAGGTATCCATACTGTCCTTGATCAGTGTTGGATAGACATTTTTGAGCACGGTACTCCCAGAGTTGCATTGTGGTGATGTTACTTGCATAGTTTTTAACTGCTTATATTTGTACATTATCTTCCTATGCTTTTTTTAAAAAAAAGGAAGTTACTGTGAAATGAATATGAATAGAAAAATTCCAATTAATTTAGCTAGAATGACAAAAATACCTTCCTATAACTCAGTGCTCTGGTTAGGCAAGGAGCAAGAATTCACAAAGTAACTGAAACATTTTCAGTGGCAAAGTAATTTTCAATGGCATACATAGTGTTTGCTAGGAGCAGGAGGAAAGAAAAAATAGGAAGTGCATTGTGTTCCTGCTATTGGCTGACATGAGAAGCTTGCAAAACAAAGCCACATCTTGTCCGATGGAAATTATGTGCATGTGTGAAGAATATAACCAAGGGTGAAATAGAAAGAAAATAAAGTCAATGATGTAGTTGAGTTTGAGCCTGCTAAAAATAAATCCCTTTACTTCAGAATTAGGAACAGGAATAATCATGTTGTGTGCTTAAAGAATTAAGACTAAAATTGTGGTCTGTTTGTATTGGGAAGGCAAAAGGTAGGAAAGCCTCCTCAGCACTCTTCCTAAAATCTGTGTCTTAGTTGGGATGCCTTTTAATGCAGGGTAGGCAATGTTGCTGTAAAGCAAACAACTGAAGACCACTGGAGCTGGCTCCTTATAGGGATTCTGACAGATTTGTCTGCCATTACACTGCAAACACTCTTTAAACACCTGCAGCTTTGCTAAGCTGTACAAATGGCTTCAGTGCTTTTGTGGTGTTTCTAACATAGTAGTGAACAAAGATTGTTCAGTGGTTTGGCACTTTACAGTTTCTTTGGTTGAGAGTTGGAGATGAGAATGTGTGTGCTTTGAAAAAACAGGTTCAGATTTCTGCAAAAAAAGCTGTTTAAGTATTTGGTTCGTATAACTTTTTTTAGTGTACTATAGACAGACTACTCCAAAGTACAGTCTTAGATTTTTCCCTTGAATTGTGTGGGCCTTATTTCTGCAGTAGTTTGTTAATTTTGGGGGAAACATTTGGCCTTTCTATATATGTGTAGTATTTATGTTTGCTTTGGTCTTTCAGATGTTACTGGCCTTGATAGCAAATTTATGCAACAGCGTACTGAAGTGCTGGGGCCCGAGTTGTGGGCACTGAGTTGGAGTTGACCTGTGACTAAGTCACAACCTAGCAGAATGTTTAGTTTCCCTATTGGCTTCATGGTCAAGGGGTAGAGCCTGGCCCACCTGTGTCTCTATGGCTCTGCCTTCACCCAGGTGGTTGTGGTTGGGGTGATGGGCAAGGCCAGGGCTATATCAACTGGGAGCTGATCAGTTGGAAGGAGCTTTCTGTTGGGTTTGGCTTCTGTTGGGGCTGGTTGCATCTTGCTGAGCCGTCTCAGTGGTGTCCTTCCATGTGAAGGGCCACTGAGGGAGCCACCACTGCCTGTTGCGTCCAGCAGGCAATGCTGGCACCACAGTGGGCAGCGGAGGAGCTGGGCCCACAGGAACCTATGGCAGGACTGTCTGAAAGAAGACTTCTAAGGGGATGTTGCTGAGTTCAGCATTGGCCTGTGTGATCAGGCAACTGATGGCAGCATAAAATGATGATGGCTGAACCAGCACGACATGTACACATTCTGTTTTATAAAGAAATAAGCTTGTTAATTTTGCCTGTACCAGATTTCAAAATGTTTTAATTTCTTTTGGGCAGAAAAAAAGTTATTGAATCATTTGAAATATGTGGTTTAGTTTTTTCCAATTACTTATTCTTTTATTAATTTAAGTTAAAGGTTTTTGAAACAACCATAATCATTCAGTCAAGCAGAATCTACATAATCTGTTTCGGTGTTTTCAGGTCTTCTGTTTCTTGTCTAACAATTCCAGCAGTACTGACAAAGCTCAGAGAGTGTTCTTATTTTGGCACAACTTTATATTCTTGAAATTTCTATTCTTAGCTCTAAATAGTACTAACATGGATATGTGCAGCATAGATAGAGCCAGTACAGAACAGTCTCTTCTGAATGCTATTTTTCTTTTTGTGTGCTGTTGTTTTGGATGCTTTGGCTACAGCTGCTAGCCTTTCCTTGCATCATGCTTTTTAATTCTGCTTTGTGTTACACAATGAACTATAATGCAGCCAGCCCTAGGTTCCTTAGCCAAGAAGTACTGCCTGAACTGTGCAATAGGTTCAAAGAAACTACCACATATTTCTAGCAAACATCTTATTCAGGTTTTCATTGTAATAGTCTAATAGAGATGATTTTTGATGTTCATACTGGGAAGAGAAAAGGTTATCTTTTACATGTTAATGATGGAGAGAAATTTTGTCTGAGACTTGGGCACCGTACAGTAAATGGTAGACATCCCCTGGAGCAGAAGTAAATAATCTTGAATAGAATATAGAGGATGAGAGAAAATGCCACTTCTGTTGAGTGCCAGTCCAGTGCCTTCACCACAAGACAACAGAAATTCAACTTACATGATGTACATAGATAACACAGTGGAGCAATAAGCTGGGCTTTTTTGGACATAGGTACAGGCACACCAGGATGAACTCAAAGAATACTTCAGAGTTGTTTCATCGTTTATCTTGAGGAACAAATAGTTCATTGCAGAACAGAGTGAACTTCAGACAAGAGCCCTGATAGTGATATACTATGATATAGTGTATTGCCACTTTATTTTTATAGCATCTTTTGTGGAAATGATATCTCAAAGGCTTTACATGGTTAGATAATAGAGATATAAAGTTAAATGGTAGCAAGGAGAGAGAAACTAAGACTTTCAAGGAAAGAGGGAACGATTTCTTTCCAGATGACATTTGGATGATAGCTGGTAAATCAGTATGTCAGAGACTTTTTTAAAAAACACTTTTTCTAGATGGCAGTTCGTGTGGAAAAGTATTTATTTATGATGGGCACAGAAGTGCATGTGTGAAAACTACTGCTATATCAAAGTTTCCTTTTGGTTTCCAGTGCCTACTTTGCAGTGCATACTTTGTGCCAATTGTTGACATAAATACTTACACCTGTACTTAGACCTAAATTTCATTGGGTTATATTTGTATTGATTATAGTTAAATCACTCTTGACTTAGGCTGATGTAAGTGAAGTAAAAGTAAACCGTTAAAGCTTTTATTCATGTACATCACTGTTTATGGTGAGATTTGTCTTTTGCCTCCCTTTCTCAACTTGTTTGGTGGATTTCCCTACAAGACTGTCCCAGGCATAATGGCCTTCAGCTGCTGTTTGTACTTTGTTGCTGATTAACACAAACTGCAATTTATACATGATACAGACTATTCCTTACTTCTAGATATTTTTTTTTTTCTAGAAGCTTGTACTCAGCAAGAAATTGCAATGAATATGGGAGAGCCTTTTCAAAACTGAAACGGGATTGAGTTTTGGGATCTGAATTAGAGAAAAGTATGAACAGATTACAGACAGGAATCTATTTACACTTCTGTTTCTTGTGCATTTCAATTGATCCCGATTGAGTAGAGTACTCAAAATGTCAAGACTATCACGAATATGATAATAACCTTTCAAGCTGTGCAAATGGGCAAAGTAAATGCAATCTGTGTATGTTTAGGATGTGCACAATATTGCCTTCCATGGTGTGGCCAACTGATGTGCAGCTGCAACTGTCCAAAGGTCTGTTGCTAACTTTGCTGCATAGGTGAGATAACTTAGGGGACTCTGTCATATGCCCGTATAAGATGTCTACTTCCTTTTTTTGCCCTGAGTAGGAGCTTCCCAAAGTTTCTCTGTTCATAAAGTCCAACCTGGAAGATCACTGGAGGTTTTGAACAGCTTCTGAACAAGATTATGGTGGTTTATGCATTCTCCCAGATGAAGAGACTCTAACAGACTGGTCAGTGTAGCATCTGTCTGAGTAACAGGCATGAATCAGTGGCAAATTGCTGGGTAGCTGCAGGAGTCCTGGTTAAAATGACTCTGCTAGGCTCTATAGTAATAATATGAGCAAATCCTGTGGATTCTTAATATTCAGAAATTATTTGTTTTGTGTGTTCTTAACACTTACAAACTGTATGTATACTTTATACATAGCTATATATACACACATAACTTATTTTTATCTATTAATTAAGAAAGAGCACATTTTTTTTTTAGGTGTAGGATCCACGGAATGAGCCTATTATGTTGCAATTCCTTGTGGGGAAAAAAACCACCCAAACCTAACCTAGGAAAATATTTTAAATGTTGTAATGTGTTCTAGATCTGGACACTATCTGCTACCTTATTTATTCCTTGCAATTGCTGTGTCTCTTTGACAGATAGAGCCTCAAAGATTTTCAGTAAAATAAGGTTTTTGTTAATCATGTTACTATGTTTTTTAGTTGACCAGGAATATAAACTAGTTATGTACTTCTCAGGAATATGTGCAGTGTAGACCAGTCACAAGAATTCTGGTTGGAAGCTTGTTTTTTACGGCCATATTTCCTGGTTACTTACACGTGATTAATTATCAGCTTTAACAAGGGCTCATTTACTTGAAAATCATTTGTATGAAAAGGCTACATCAGAGGAATGGAACAAGTAATATACACTACCAAAAGCTATAGGGAAGTGGTGAAGGACATAGATGAATACAAGGTAAAAGGATGTGTAAAATTGGAAAACATTGAATCTGCAAATAGAAATTTAACTCAGATCTTTGTCTTTTCTCCTGTGTTCTTAGCAATAACCATTATGTTCTCATTAAATCAGAGATACAGGTTTTAGACCTTTTGAATGTTATCCTTCCAGTTTTTGTTTAGATAAGTGTTCTCTTCAAAATATGCTTCTATTTCCTTAAAATGTTAAGATTATTTTCAGCAGTCTAATAAATGTGTAAGTCACTCTTATTTCCAATAGACTTTGTACCTTTGAAAAACACTGAATCTGTGTTTACTTTCAAGTTGTATTTGTTTTCATTATTCACTTAAAAGGAGTATATTAACACCTTCTGCCACTACCAGCTGGAGAATCACAGCTACCTTATAGAATACCTTCATATTTGAAAAAAATTTTTGAAAAGGTTGACCATGGAAGAATTAGAATATACAGGGAATCCTGTTAAGGAAACTGTTTTAATGGGTTATATTAATAGTTCTGTTTCTCAGTTTCCCCACTCTGTATAGGAATGAGATTGAATTTTCTAGCTTTGGTTACTAAGCTTTCAGCTCCTGAAACTGCAGTTATTAATCAGCTGTCAGAACACACCATGAAAAAAGTGGTCTTAAAAACTATGTTTACTTCTTAGGCTAATAGTACTGGGAGGTAAAGCTAAGAGTGGTGCGTAATACTTATATTTTAATGGGGTATTATTTCAGTCTTTAGTTTGACTTGTATAAATTCTAAAAATAAACATCCAAGACAATTTGCCAACAAAGGCTGATTCTTCCCTCCCCAATTTAGTTGGCTTAATTTGTGTGCCATAGCCTGATAGATTTGCCATGGCCTCATTTAAAGATTTCTTTTATGCCTTTTGATCATTTGCTAGTAAGTATTATGAAGTAACAGATAAGAACTTAGGGATTTGCTAGACATGAAAGAGTAACTTGGACAAAAATCCAAATAGGGGGAAGAAATCCCCAGAAAAGCCTCAAGTGTTGTCTGCACCGGGGTTTTAGTCTGCCTGCGAATTAGCGCTACTAAGATGTTTCGAAGTGCATATAGGCAAAGCTGCTGCTGCTCATGCTTTGTGTTAGTGAAGCTTCCCCCCTGCTTGAAGTTTGAGTTATGCCCCAATGCCTGTCAGAATTAAGTCCTGAGGTGACTTAAACCAGGACAAGTCTTCAGTGTAGACAAAACCTTAACATTAAAATACTAATATTTTTCCTTGATGCTCAATTTGGCTTATATCAGGAGTCATAGGAAGCTGAGAGACGAAGCAGAGAAGCAATATTCTCTGATCATCCACAGAGTAGTTTCTGCAAAGAGTGTAGCAGCCAGGCCCTGACATTGTGCTTCTCTTGTTCTGCAACCAAAGCCAGTCCCCAACACCTGTGCCCTGCATCTGTGGAATCAAAATGAGATGGATCATAGTTTCTCACCAGTTTTGAACTTTTTTTTGTTGATTATGAGCATTCTTAACTTTAGACTGAAACAGAGTTGAGCAAACAAGCTTTGCTTATGATGTAGTAGTTCTTTAGAAACCTGCTTGCCTGAGCAGCAGTCTTTCTGTTAACACAAGACTGGAACAGGTGCTTAATGGAAAAAAAAAAAAATCTTAGGAAAAGCTTTTCTACTCTGTAGCTTACTGTCTGAGCTGTTCACTTCTTCAGTATGTTTCACGAGAATGATAGGACTCTGTGTGCTTGAATACTTTGAGGGTTTCTCATATGATTTAGTGGTAGGAAGAGTGAAACACACTCAAAGCAAGGGTGTATGAAAGGCAATTACAGTGTCTGTGCTATTTTAACCAGTAGAGCTATGATGTTGTGCTACTGCAAAGTTGTAAATCACTGTTAAATAGCTATGGACACATTTTTTGATATGTAGAAGTTTCTCGCTCATTGAAACCTCGTTTTAGACAGTTAGGTGTCAAAAGATTCAGCGTGTTGCTAGTAGAGAAGTACAGTTCCTAAAATAAGATTACCGTGTTACAGCTGTTTCCCAGCATTCTCATTTCTTTATTAGCTATATTTTTTGTATCAGTTATAATGTGTTTATTTTCCTTTATCTTCTCAATGCAATTCCTATGGGACAATCGTAACAGCAGTGTGTCAGTCTTGACATTTAAAACTTAACTAATAGGTTCTCTGGATTAAAAAATGAATATCCTATTCCCTCAAATTCAGATAATAGTGCTGTTGCTACTTCAAAACGAATCCCAGGAGCCCAGCTGGCAAAGGATACCTAGCAGAGATTAAGTTAGGGTGAAGTCTGGCTGATCTAATCACATCTACAGTTGCTGACTGACATCCTAGGTCCCAAGCCTGTGGAATATACAAGAGGCTGAACATTGCACATACTTCTAGTGAGTGATTTAAATCAAACCTTTCCATGACAGTCTTAGCAAACTAGTAATGGGTGAAAAAGGGATATTCTTCCTTTTACCTCTCATGCTATTTTACAACAAGACCCTCCAGATGTGAAAAGCACAGTGCAGTGTAAAAACTAAATTGTGAAAACATTTTTTCTTCTGCGATTTTTCCAAGAATAGAAACTTAGGATAGAGGTGAGAAAAACCTTTTATGACAAGTGGATAGAAATGACATCAAGATCATCTTGTAATTAAAAAAAATGAATGATTCCAAGTTTAACTATAAATCTTCAGTGCTCCTAGGCTCTTTTTAGGAATTAACTGTTAACGCTATCTAAGCATTAGAGTTTTAGTAATTCTGAAATTTACGACCAGGTTTTGGAAATTTAGGTGTTAAATGATCCTCAGAGGAAAAAATAACCTGGTGACTGAGAAACCATTAACGAACCACAACAATACCAGATTGCTTTATATATTGTTGAATATTTTCTGATTTCACTAATACAAGAGATGGAGGCTTTGATTATTCTACCAAAATATGAATGGACAGTTGAAGCAATATGACTTGCTTTGCTAATGTCTGATTCAATATACTTTGAATGTGTGGTTCCTTTAATACCCTTGTATGTAATAGTAACATAGATACCTTGCAGTCTGGCTTGTGGTCAAAGTTTTAGGATAATCAGTCACCATAGCACTAGTTCGACTTTAGCTCTGCCGATGCTGCGTGCTCATCAACATAAGAAGTCAATGTATAAGCTGTTGGCACTTTAAAAAACTACTGTGTTTCTTAAATCTGTCTCCAAGTTGCAGTATCTTAACTAATGTATATTTCTTTATGAACTCTGCAGTTGTAGCAATAAAGATAGTACAGCCTAAGGAAGTTTGTCTACAAAATGTCAGAGATAGAGCCTGTCTGGTTTTGTGTGGGGTACAGCAAGGGATGCTTGTTATAAGTTCTGCCCAAAGGTGGATTTTGCTGTTGTTAATGGAGTCAAACTAATTAATATAGAAAAAACTCAGATGCTTCTTAGAGCAAAACATGTAGAAAATATTAAAACATCTTTGTCATTTGCTTCTTAGAGAAAAACATATAGAAAACATTAAAATATCTTTTTCAGTTGTGTACTTTTAGGGAGTTTGAGGGTTTTCTAAAGCCTATGCGAACTGAAGAATTCTCAATGTTTCGTTAGTCCTTTGCTCTAGGTGCCTAGATGTAATACTCTGTTTCAGGCAGTGTACTTGTGTTAGCTAACTGTTTATCATCAGAGTGGTGGAAGTTTATCCCAAATAACTGAGAGCTTTTATACAGAAAGTTGAATAAGCCAATCATAGCATAGTATATAAACATAAGCTGCTTTAAATGTCCATCATACTAATAAAACCATGTTGACATTGTCTGAAATGGCTAACACGTCTATTTCAGCAACTGTCTTTTGGAGGTGATGACATCTGTACTCTGGAAAGCAGTCAAAATAAGGAGTATGTAGATGGTTCAGTAATTACTGAACAATCTAATTCTGTCCAAAATGCTCAACTGTTTGAACTAACAGAGTATGATGACTGAAAAACAGCTTGAAGTTGGTGTGTTGTAACTAAGTGATGAAATGTGGGATATTAAGTGACCGTGAGAGTGGTTCATATGGATTCCTTAAGTTGTTTAGCACTTTTATGCCTACTCCTAAATGTCGAGTAAGTATTGTTTTCGAAACTTGTCTCTGTAAATTTGGAGCCAAAAAAACCCCACTCGAGGCAAAGGTCAAAGTGCACTATTGCTAAGGATTGCTGGAAAGATTGTGAAAGCTACAGCAGTTATTGTACATTTCACTGTGCATCATTTGGAAGGGTCTGTTCCTCTGGTTCCCTTAAAATGGAACTAAGTAATTAGTGAAAAAGTTACTTTTAAGACTTACAAATTATTTGTGATGCATAGACCTAACTGTTAGTTCCCTGATACTCATAAATACTAAGTCAGTGAATTTTAACGATACTAAAGAAAGTGTATTGTCCAGCTTGATGAACCATCATAAAGAGCTCCAGAAATAATATTTTGGTGAAGTTGACTTTATTGATAACAAAGCTTAGAAAGAGATGCATGATCTAGACAGAAAAGCAGCTGTTATAATAGTATGGTCCCCAGTGTTGGGAAGAACACAAATTCTACTTCAAAGTCTTGTGTAAAGGTCACATTCTTTTTCTTTTTTAAAGTTCTTAACTTTATCCCAGATTTTGTGCAAGCAAATGAATTCAACTTCTGAAGGCTGGAAAAGTGCAAAATTCCCCCAAGGATGCAGAGAGGCAAGAAAAGGAAGGGCTGAGGGGAGACACCTTGGAACAGAATGCAGAGGGAGATTTGCTAGGAGAAAAGAATGCCAAGTTTTGATCACAGGGAAGATAAGAAATAAATAAAGCACAACCAAACCACATCTTAAGTGATCCCAGAGGGAAAGATTGGCTTCCAGTATAGAGGTGCTGACTAGAACAGGTTTGCCTATAATAAGCAGATAGGGCATTGTCAGAGTAGCTTGACTATAAATTATTTCAATCATATCATTCACTGTTCCCCCTAATAAATAAAATTAATAATGGTTGGCTGACAGAAGCCTTGCAGCCATAAAACTCAAGATTCCCCCCTTAATAGGCAGATGAGGGACTTGCAAGCAGCATGCAGCTCATCTCCATTTTTGACCTTGTGCCTAAACAGAGACCTGCTAAGAGGAAGAGGTGAGCAGGCACTTTGGGACACTAATTCAACTTAATGCAGAGTATGATTGAATCTGTCTCTGTAGGCAGTGAAGAATACACTCCAAAAGGTCTAGGAATAATGATATGTTGTAAATTCATTTGATTTTAATTTTAAAGGCTTGCTCAAAGGTAAAATTACTAGAAGCACTTCAGCTTTAGTGTGAATCTTGTGTCTGGATTTTTTTTTTTAAACCTATAGCCTCACCAGGCAGCAGTTACTTAATTACAGCTGTGGCTTGAAACATCCAATAACCTGGATACAGATTGTGTTACTGGGGTAGGATCACTCAGAGCAGAAAGCATGTGAATCACTTTAATGGTTTGTCATTTTACTTTGTAATAATCTTGATTTAAAATAAATAATTTTTTTTTAAAAAAAAGCAGTCCTGTGTACTTGCATCTCTACAGTGTGTAGTATAAATTCTGTCCATACAACAGGTGTGCGGGGCAGTAGTAGAAAAATGACATGTGATCCATTGTCATAGCAGGTGTGTGCTTGCAGCCCATGAAATTATGCATCTCTAGCCAGGCTGAAAAAAAAATGTAACCTCAGAGTGAACTCTAGCCTCAGCTTCTGCACTAAGAGTAGAGAAATGGCATCCTCCCGCAGTCACTCAATAGCAACCCAACATCAGAGTATGTTTTCATAGGCTGATTTCCTCCTGAAGGCATGGACATTGGTTCTTGGTTTATTTTGGAAATGCAGTTTTCTACAGACTGTCTTAAGGGATTCCTCTTGGCTTTACAGGGCATTACTATGCTATTTTCTAAAAACAAAAGTATAATTTGATATTGAAAGCAATTATTATCTTTGTCTGAAAACAGTCATTCTTACAGCCTTCTAGCTCATTAGATATTGCTAATAAAGGCTTCATTTCCACTAGCAGAACCTTTATTCATCCTGTTTCTGCTTTACTCCTATCTTATGCAAGTCACTCTTTCTGAGTTGGATACATTCAGATCCTTGCTAGTAACTTTGCTGTGGTTTTGGGAAAGACCCTTGTGCATCTTTGTCTGCCAGACTTAAATGGTCGTTAATTTTGACTACTGACAAAATCAGTTTTCCAGTATAGGTGATAAGGCCTTTTCTATTTTTCTTTTGCAGTGTTCCTTAGCTAGTCTGCTAAGGAGTGAAGAGGCTAAGATGTAGCAGTACAATTACACTTACAATTTTCTAATATGATCACATGTGCAAAAAGGCATGTTCTTGCATGACACAGGTAGTGGCCTCACAACTATGCAGAAGAACTTGTGTAGCCTGGGCCAAAAGAGGCAGAATTTCCCCCTTCCACCGGGGTCAGATTTCTTGCTTCCTTCCCTGTGCCAGCAATAATGCTGGTGAGGCTGTGAATCTGCTTTTAGCAGTTCTCTGCAATTGAGCTTGGTGTTTGCCCAAGAGAGGTGATGAGACCCTCCAGTTCAAGGGCATAGGGATTTTGGGTGGCTCCCTCTGGGGTCTACCCACACTTTGATCTTCAAGTGAGCCACCTTTGCTTTGGAGTGTCTTATGAAATCAGGGAGATGCAATTTTTCGGTGAACTTCCATGATTTTCTCTAAATGATAATGCTGTGTTAATTTGTTGCAAGCAGTGATAGAATGCTATGGGAAAGTATTTATTATTTACCTGACTGACTTCTGATTAGGCTTTTAATTAGCACTTACAGAACCTGTTTTTGTCCTAACATACTCTGCCAAAAAATGTTGCATGAATTTTCTTGCAGCCCTGCACAAGCAGACTGTTTGTACTAAATCTGATGTATAGGTGTGATTATGGTTTATTGTGAACCCTTTTTAAAAGGGCGAGATTTATAGTCCGAAGTTTTATAACTGGTAGATACTGAAAGAAAAAATCATAGCAGAAAATTCATGGGCAAATGATAGGTAACTGTACCTACTGCGGTGAGGAGGTGTGAGGATTAGATAACTCAGAGGACTAGTACTTATGTGCTTAACCTGTTTCCTTAAAAGAGATCGATTTATTCATACACTTTTGCTTTCTAAACAGCCGAAGGGAGTGGTATGTCACAGAGAATGTTGTTTTAATGGTGGTGAGTAAACCTTTTAAAGAAAGGACCAGGAGGCAGCTATCTTTAAAATGTAGCAGATGCTGCAGTAAGGACATGTATCTGAATATAGTTCAAGAGTTCTTTTTACTTCTAACACCAACCCCTGATATAAATACACTGCAGGGAGGTAAGAGGGTACTTTTTTCTAACAAAATGGATTCATTAAAATACTGCTTTATGAGGGTCTTGATGTTGTTGTACTGATAGTTTTCCTTAATGTGTTCCAAATGTAAGATAATTTTGTATGCATTAAAAATTATAGAATTTAAAAGCTGGTATAGAAGAAGTTCTGTCAGTCTCCTAAACAAAAACACTGCATTTCCGGTAGCTTGGGAAGGTATTCAGTCCAATCTTCCATTTAAATGGGAGCTGTGCTCCTACTCTGCTTCATTAGTCTGTATTGGCTGCTATGTGTTCTGTATTGGCTGCTTTCTGGGGAGCACAGGTCTCACCTGTGGGGACAGGGAAGCAATAAGAGATAGCTGGGAAGGGAGAAGTTGGGTTTTGTGTCCTCTGTCTGCCAAAAAGTAATTCTGTTTTTCATTAAAGGGTATTTAGGGATCTGCAAGTGTCTCTGTTCTCTGTTTCACAAAATAAGAAAAAGTCCTATTTCCTTCTGTAAGATAAGGTTAACCTTACAATGAGCAATCTACCATAGTCCTAAATGCCGTAATTGTGTGAGTATTATTGGAAAGATCTTTGAATATGGTTTCTTTCTTAAGCAAAAAATCCTTGTTTATGTGTTACAAATTGGTATTGGTACCTGTTATTGAGGCCTAACAACCGTCAATATTGAGCAATTTTTTTTTTTCCCCAGCTTCACTCTTTTTGGTGTATCTTTTTCTCTTTTTTTCGGTCTTCTCTCAATAGCCATGAAGTGTAAGTACACCTACACCATTCCACAGCATGTCTTTCACAGAAGTGACTCAGCAGGGGTCTTCAATTCTCTCTGACCTCTGACAATCCCTTAAACTTGTGTAAAGGCAGAAAAATCTCCTAATACGAATGTTCTTGTGGTGGATTTTTATAGCTGCTACTCTACATGTTTCAAAATGGTAAGTTCAGCTCTTAATTCTAAGGAGCGGATCAAGTGGCAAGAGAAGTGAACTCTGTACTTAACTCACAGCTACCTTCTGGAATAGTTTTTCCACAGCTTGACATTTCCCATATTGTGAAGTATAGCGCTCCCCATGCATTAGTCTCTTTTAATTTCAGAAGCCTGCCGGGATTGATGTTTCATAAATCCATCTACATGTGTAATCCTTTCCTATTACTCAGATAAATACTTTGACTCTTCTGCTCCAAACCAGAGAACTAGAAAAAAATGGATCAGTTCTGTTGTAGGGAAGGAGAAATTCTGTCTACAGCCAGAATCAGTCATCT
Organism: Eurystomus gularis; assembly: GCA_013400335.1. Taxonomy (NCBI): domain Eukaryota; kingdom Metazoa; phylum Chordata; class Aves; order Coraciiformes; family Coraciidae; genus Eurystomus; species Eurystomus gularis. The sequence goes on along the minus strand of VZZY01020156.1, from coordinate 48,888 downwards.
CTTTCTAATCTTTTGAAACTATGTGACTGAGCAATAAGCATTTTTTAGCAGAACTGAGATAGAATCAGGAAATTATTTCTTGAAAAAATCCCATTCTGCAAAGTTAAAAGCTGAGTATTTCGCTCCAGCTTAAAGGGATTTTAGATCAGGCCTGTAGTGCCATTTTAGCATGCAGGCATTCTGGTCTAGTTATCCTATTGTTTGCTACAGGATTGTAAAAGCTTTCACTGAAAAGCTGGCATCATTTCCATGTGCCTGTGCTTTTAAATTTGAACTAGAAAGTGGCTTTGGGGTAGCTATGTATATGCAAGTTCCAAATTGGTGTACTAGAGCTCTGTGGTAAGCAAAGTCCTTTCTGTCGGTGCTTAATAACTTGTGTTTATGTAAATATAAATTGAAAACCGTCCACTAGTGAGTTGGAATATATATGTAAGACCATTTTGTTAACCTGTGCTTTATGCTTTGCAAGAAGACATGGTTTTCATAATGAAAAATGTGAAATATTTTAATAGCAATTGCAATACCATAAATTCTACAAATTCAGTTTTTCCTAGTACTATTTTCTACAGAGTACATGCTTACATGAACCCTACCCTAGACAAAAAAAATGGCAGCGACAAAGCAGACTACTCCACCTTTATAACATGAGTGCACAACTATAATTTGTCCTATGATAACATGGTTTGGTGTAGGGGTTTTTGTGTAGTTGGTGGTGTGGGAGGTTTTTGTGTGTGTGGTTTGTTTTTTTTTTTTTCCTTGTAGTACCACTTTAATAGAATAAAATTTGTAGCTGTAACACTGTACTGTTCCAATGCAAGCTGTAGTGTTTCAATTGTAAGTTACAGTGTAACTCCATGACTGGAGTTCCTAGTGGCTATAACACCTGTACTGGCAATGTGTACCAGGCTTGCTTCATTATCCATGTTAGTTGTGATGTGGACATCAGGGGGCCTAATTCCTAATTACGGCTAGTGGATTTTAAAAATACTTTCTTAATTGCTTAGGGTTTTTGTCTTAAGACTTATGTATCCATTGATGCCCAGATAGAGTTTATCCCAAGACCAGTTATTTTATTATTTGCACAGTAGTACGTGGGCAACTGGAACCCAGCTTTGCTAGACTCTTGACAAGCCTATAGTAGAAGACAATTGGTGCCACAGCTGAAGACATTAATCATGAGACTTGCCAACCTAATTTTTAAATTATAAGGTTCAGTTGGCCCCTTTCTCCTTGCTGTGTGGCACCAATACCATATGTACTTGCAGTGTGACCTGTAGCATGCTAGCTGGGAGAAGCACAAGAATGTTCCAGGCCAGCTAAGCTAGAGCTTTCTAGAGAATGCTAAAGTGAAAAGGATCTCATTGCAGGATGTGTGCTGGCAGCAGTCTGCCACCATGGTACCTCTGCTGTCCTGTGATCTGGTTCAACCAGGTGTGTCTGCTTCCAGTTGCTTGGCTTTAGATGGGAGATCTTTTCTGCCAGAGTTCAGGTACGCAGGGAAGGCAGAAGGTCAGGACAAGGAATCATTCATTTTTTTTGGGACAGTATTCTAGAAGATATGACACCTAGACTGAAATCCTTATGCTGTCACATCTTTCCTATAACAAGCTAGTAAGAGTGTCTTTTGAGCCACTGGGCTTCAGGCTGTTCATGTCTCTGCTCTCTGCTTCCAGTATTAGCGATGCCTTACTTATACAGCTAGAGTAGAGTTAAGCAAATTAAATGAATTGTGTGTTTTAGATGTGCTTATGCCAACTATATAAATATGATAAAAATCAGGGTTTGCCAAATGTCTTTGGAAAAAAGGGGCAATGTATTCTGCAACTGCCAACATCTAGCGTCCTATACGCTTGAACAGTCCATCTGTACTATATAGTCTTCCCAGAATTTGCTTAAGTGCCGGTTTACATGAACATGCAGCTCTGAAAGTGCAGATTTTTTTTCCCCCTAGACTCCTGTTTTTCCTTGTATTAAAATTTTATGACACACACACAAAAAAATGTTAGTAGTTTGAGGGGGATGCAATTTTTTGCTAGAGATGAAACATTCAATTTCTTCTTAGTAGATGTTCTAAACCAAAGAAAACATGAGATAAATGAAAATAAAATTTTATATTTACAGTGTACAACACTCTCATCAAAAGGTGTCACTTCTTTAGTCAACCTCCTATGCCTCAGACTGACAGTAATTAGGATTACAGTAATAAAGGGGACCCAGAAAAATATTAGAATGAAGCTTGTGCTGAAATATGGCTAAGCTTTATGGATCAGACCTAGCACTTTGCATATATTTTTGGAATGAGAAGAGTCCTGTAATATATAAACTATCAGCTTGAAAAATTCCCTCTGGGAAGAGAATATGCTTGGATGTTTTGGTTTTGATTTGGATTTCTCGAAAGCAAAATACTAGAAAATACGAAATATAGCATCTGAACTGCTGCTCTGGGAGATAAAGCTATGCTGCTGTGTCAAAAATTGGTTTTGCTTTTTGCCTCTCTCTTTCCAATTACACTGAGATTTTGGTGAGAATGTTCTCCTGGAATTACTCTTGACTCATAAAATGGGAGATAAATATTTCAAAATGAAGGTGTAGCTTTATCACAAAAGAATTATTCAACTCAATGTTGCAGATGTTTTTCACTTGCAAGCACTAAACTTCATAGTCAATTTGGCCTTGAATTTGGGCACTGTGGAAATGGAATTTCACTTCACGTGCACAGTAACATAGGCTGTAAGTGGGCTTGAAGCAACCTAGCTGATGGATGATTTTTCTTCTGAAGATGGCACGTGGCCACTGGTGCCAGATCCTCCTTACCACACGAGGGATGTGGCAGGTGCAGCATTCGCACCAAGGGTCTCAGAATACCTTCTCTGTCTGCCTGAAAAAGGACAGATATGTCCATGTTGTCAAGTCTTCTAATTTCTAGGAAGTTCCATGACCATTATGGTTTTTAAGACTATAATTTATACAACATACAATTTTCTTTTTAACAGGTACTGAGTTTCCTTCTCAAGTACAACTGATGTCTGGAGCCATTTCTTTCTTTGTGTTTTATTTGCCACTAGCATTACCCAGATGGCTGGCTCAGTCACAAAATAGGCAGGAAGACAGAGGAAAGCCAGGAAATGATAAACAAATTTGCAATACTCTGAATCCACTGCCTGCATCTTTTAAGACTGCCTTGAACTTGTGTGGCATCAAAAGATATATGCATACTTTCTGAAGAATTATGACCTTC
>VZZY01020156.1:0-45615 GCA_013400335.1 Eurystomus gularis | reverse complement strand
GGGGGGGGTGGAAATAATCTCCCTGGAGTTTGTTAGAAAGAGTGTGGTTCTAAACGGTTCTAAGGCACTAAAAAAACGCACGTGCCCTCCCCAGAACCAACCAGCCAAAAACCCCCATAATTTTTCCTGACTTTTTTTCTCATTTACATATATTCATATGGGGTGTGTTCCCAGATAATAGCTACAGTTGCCAACTGTCAGGATTTTCTGGGTAGAGAGGTAAAACTCTAAAAATAGCCACTAGCTTTACTACAGCACGCAGATTTCAGTGTACAATCTCTCTGGCTGTCTCTAATACTAGCTGCCAATAGCTGAATTTCTACTTGTGATAGTTGAAGTAGTTTTGGCTTTTTTATTAAAGCAATGATTCCCTAGTTTTCATGGTATCTGGGTAAAACTCTATCCAAACATGGAAAACATAATCCTGTGCTCATTTTAACCTCCTATTCTATATATAACACGAGGTTAACATAATTTTCCTTTCTCCTAACTATTAGACAGAAAGGAAGAATACCAAGCAATGTGGCTAGAAATTCAAAGCTGATGTATTATAGTCATAGCTTCTAATATGCGTATCTGTACACTTGTAACTTAATGTGCTAACATTTTTTCAGGAATGTTTTTGTGTGCATCCATAGATAATGTGATAGTGAGGAGCTCTACCCATTGGCTGATGTATTGGATTTGAGTCTTATAACATCTCTATGAATTTTCTAGGGCATTCCGCTGAGCCACTGTGGATCACTACTTTCAGATGATAGACTGGGTAACTTGTTGCACAGAAAATGTGAAGAAAAGGAGTTAGCATGTATGAGAGGAGGAGAATTGGAGTAGAAGTTAGGAAAAAGGTGTTATATGAGAAAGCTTGGTATAGGGAAAGGTGAGGGGTGAGAAAAATAAATTGAAATGGGAATAGGAAGAAAAGAAAATATTTGAGATAAGTACCAAAGGGATGAGAGGATAAAGGAAAAAAGATATGGTAGAGAGTGAACTTCTGGAAAGCCAAAATATGCTCAGTGCCCATTCACAGCCCAAGACAGAGGGCAGGGCACCAGTATGGTGATGTGAATTTGGTTGCAATATCTAATCAATTGCGCCTTCTACTTCTCTGGTACAAAAACTGATCACTCCATATATATACAATTATTAAGAATTTGCTTACTAATAGTCTTAAAATAGATTAAGCTGAACAGCCTTTAGAACTCACATTTGGTGGCATGTTACTCTTCCAGTTAATGATCTTAAAAGTTGATTTCCAAGTGTAGTTTGGAGAAGCATAGAGCCATGCAAATGATACACAAATCTTTGTATTTGTAAAAGTGTTGTTGTGGTGCTGTGTGTGAAAACTGACTTCCTGCTCCATTTCTATTCTTTTTACTCTTTCCTTCCTTTCAGAAAAGCACCTGTTTAAGTATGTCTCCTCAAGCTGATTTTTAGTCAGGAATCAAACTAGTTAGTTCTGTTATTTTAAAATTAGCTCCTTTGATGCACAAAAGCATTAATCAGTGTTCAGTAAGTGTCAGTCTTGTAACAGAAAAGTAAAAATAAACAATTCATTTGTGGTTTTAATACCATGCTCTGAGATATTAATCTCTAGCAACTGAAAATGAGTTTGAGATTAAAATCAACTATTCAAACACTATATTTCTAGCTGGAAACAATCTGTCATTATTAACTGAATTTCTCTGAACTGCTATTTACTGTTAAGATGAACATTTTTAACAATTACATTTACAGTGCAAATCATAAATGTGATTTATGGCTTAAATGGTTAATTTACTGCAGTTGATGGTACACTTTTGCTGCCAATTACCCAACTGTAAACTCAGAGGATTTCAAATGTATTTTTCACATAACACCTCAGCACTGAGAGAAGGAAGCTCTGCCACAAACAGATCAAACAGGAAGATCTTGGGACAAAGACTGTGTTTTCTGCCATAAGAAATCTGCAGGCAGCTTGCTAATTGAAGACTTCAGTCATTTCAGCCTGCTAGCTGCCTTTGATGTTACCTGCAAGGTGATTCCTCCGACTAGACTATGGACATATAGCAGTCAACACTCAAAAAAGGATCATGCTCCATAACCACTCTCTTATGATAAGCAGGCTATTGGATGAATAAGAAGATAGTGTTGGGAAGGATTTTGTGATTGCCCTACCAACTAGCTGCCTAGTAATTTTAAGCGATTGTACAGCAGAGAGTTAGAGAAGAATCCATAGAAACATCTTCTGAATGCATCAATACACGTGTATATTAAAAATATAGTATTAATATGACACAATGTTACTAAATATTTTATAAAGACTTTAAATATGTATCTGTGTATGAAACACAGAAAGCCAACAGGATAGATCAGTGACCCTGTAGTGACAGTAGATACATTAATGAACTTACCAGATGATTTTCTGGATTGTAGCAACTTATAAAAGTGTAAGAATAAGCAAAACAAAACAAAGTAAGAATAAGCAAAAAACTCCAAACCAAAACAACAAGCCTAAACAAACAAAACCCCCCATCACCAAAACCCCAGCTCACAAAGCAACTCTGCAGCAGTCTGTGCAAACCTAATTGCACAAAGAACGTTTCAGCCAGAAACCTGGTAATAAGTTCAGTTGTAGCTGTAAGAGGAAGGAATATGCATCTGTAGCATGTTACAGTCATTGAAAACATCACTACCCAAATTCTTTCTTGAGCTGCATATAATTTCAATTTGTTCAGAGGAAGATATCTTCCTTTTCTCCTTTTATGCACAAGTGAAACTATGCATTGACTGAGAAAAGTGTATCCTCTCCAGGCTTTTGTAGGTAACCGGTACTGTCCTGATGTACAGGAGTCATAAGTGCAATTATAATGAAAAGAAACAGTGATGTAGTTTAATTTTAGACTCTTTATGAGAGGCCACATCAGATACATTTGGGTTCAAATATCAAGATTAAGTTTCTATCTATAAAATATTCCTGCGCTATCATTTGATCTCATTCATAAATTTATTGATCTCCAACTTAAAATCAATATAAGTTTTCTTGTACCAGCTACTCTAAAAATGTCCTTTTGCACGACTAGTTGGAATAATATTCATAACTAAAGTATAGCCATTTGATCCTTAATCTGTTTTAAGCAGTTTTTATCCCTTCTTGATAATTTCTAACCATACTTTTGAAGTCAGATATTCTTTCTCAGCATTTATTTTGCTAGCGAAATAAAGCTGTCCTCTTCTAAATGTCTCTCTGCAGATACTCCTTTTTTTCTAATCACTGTAATCTTTGAATTTGTTTCCGTTTTTAAATTCATTGTTCTTGCATACGCACGACAAGAACTGTGTGTAGTGTTTTAAATGACATCTTACTGAAGATTTGTGCAGTAGTAATCATTTGATAGATCTGGAGTTGGCGTATCAACCTGCATATCTCAGAGCCAAACTTTATTCCTAGGTTGCAGATAAATACAAGATAGGTTCAATCCTCAGGTCTTTCTTCGGTAGTGTCTAATTGTCTGTTGTCTTTAATTGTTGAATATGAATGGATATTCTTGGAAGTGGTACAGAGATGGTGGCAATAGGGATTACATACAACTGAATAGTTTTTAGGCTTCTGTTCTCTGTTCTGATGAAGGACTTATGAGTGTGTTTTATGTTTTGGTGGATGGTGGCTTAGTGAAAATGTTCAGAAATTCTAGTAGAGATTTTTCTTGTTCTCAGTCTTGGATGTATCTGGCATAATTTTATAAAAAGGAGTCAGTGTGTACATTTTGCTTTCAAGTTTGGGGGCATGTAATTGGAGAGGCCCCTGCTAATGTGTATAGGTGTACATAATCATATATTATATGCTCATGTACAACTAGTGGTCTATCTTGGGAATTCATATTAATTGCATTATATTACCCTTTAGCACTCCTCAGAATGTGATAGGCTGTGATAATTGTCAAGCTCTTTGGCTACAGCAGTGTGTGATTCATGGGTCACTGATGCAGTCTGAAATGAAAACAAAATGTTATGTTTGCCTTTTCAAGATAACCTGAAAGCTAGAATTTTGGAACTCTGTTTTTTTTGGCTATTTCTTATGACTTCTTTCATTTCGTTGATGTTTCATACAGAATGTTTGAATGTTGTTTTTTAATAGGTTATTTGTAGCCTGTTAGAAATAACACTGGATTTAGGAACTTTCATCAGTTCCTGAACTGTAAAGCCATGTGCTTAGCTCCTTTTTAAAGGCAAGTTTTTCCTCAAATATATGAACTTGGATTTGTATGCTTCATATTATGCATGCAAAGTTAAAAATGCTGCCATTAATGTTTCATTTAATGTTAATTTAGCCATTTGTAATAAAATATTAAAACTTTCTGATTTTACAAGAATGTTATCAGTTTGAATTCATTAACACGTGCAAAATATTATTATTATCTGAAGTGCAAGGAGCTAATCAGTGCCAAGTGTTAACAAGTACGAGTGCTCTGGAACTGTCTGGTACTGAACTCCGAGTATGAGCGATGCAGCCTTTCCATCACATGAGTTTCCAAGAAAATAGTTTACTTGTAATTACAGCATGTTGGGATTCTTGAATGGTGGTGGAGAGGCTAATTTCTGTGCAAACACAAACTTTTGTGTCATGACAACATGAAGTTTTATACTCAGTCACAGGAATAGCACTTGAAGGAGTGCAAAGACATGGAAAGCCTGAAGGCTTAGATCTCAGCTAGTGAAAAGATAGAAGAGGTAAGAGCTTAGTTGTTATTCAGAATATGAATAACTGTGCAGGGGATGTTGTAACAGACTTCAGTATCTACCTGATTTAAAGTTCCTTTACATAGCTAGGCAGCATGAAGGGCTCCTTAGGGATATATGAGAACCTGGCCCTGCAGTACTTTCAGCTGATCTAGCTTTTTGAGTGAAGTCTGTTCACAATCCAGAAAAGCAGCCTATTAAAAAGAAAAGGGGGGGAAGGGGGGGGGGAAAGCTGCGTAATAAAGTACAAGTAATTAATATGGATACTTTTTCATTCCTGTCATTACTGCTGTGGCTTTTAACAGTTTTACCTGTGACATGACACTTTAAACTATAATTTCATCATGATTTAGAAAATACAGACCAATCAGCACTTAATCTGTTTTTACAAAATTATAAGTAGTGTAGAAATACAAGTGAAAAATTAGCAGTGGAAGTAGCATAGAAATATCCCCAGTTCTGTTAATAGCAATCATTTACATTTCTGTGGCATTTTTCATTCATTTTCACTCATTTAATTCAAAAGACATTTTGTTAGCTACCAGGTTGACATGCATGTATTGAGGAACTTCAATCATCTCTAAGGTACAGGTGGTGATCAAATAGTATGCAGCACATTGCAAAGCCTCATGGAGAATGAAATATTTGGCCCCAGGTAAAGGATGTCAGCCTGATCTGTTTGGTCAGCTTACAGAGTTCAAGTTGTTTATGGAAGAGTAGAAAACTAATTCTATCTAGATGTGGGACGAACATGTAGCTTCAATATATTTAGCTCACTTCAATTGTCATGCTAAAATGGATTGTATCAGCATAGCTGTAAAAAAAAACCCAGTTTTGGTTTTGGCTCAGTGTGTGACTTAAACTACACTGGCTCACGTTTTGGCAAACAAACGGTTCTGCCTATTGTTCAGGATCCTATGAAAATACTAGGAAGACTTTTTCAAATAAATTGCTTTGAAAATATCCTGCTGTCTCTCATCTGAGCTGTGGCTACTTTGAAAGTGAATTGTATTGTCTTTTGGGCACACTGTAGTTGTGTTCTCCAGATATTTTTTAATGCTTCAGCTAATTATTTCTCTTATTTTCATCACTACAAAATGCAAATGTCCAAATTAAGGCTTCTTACCATGCTGACTATTTTAGAGGTAATGGTTGGGTTTTATCGTAGTTGCTTTTAAGTCTTGCAGACTTGTGTTACGCAAGTTGTGCCTGTGCAATTTGTTCCATTTCTTCAACTCCAAAACCTTTAATCTGGAACCTGTAGAGATTCTTGTTAGAATCATAGAATCATTATGGTTGGAAAGGACTACCAGGATCATGAAGTCCAACCTTCATCCTAACATCTTTCTAGCCACTAGACCATAGCCTCAAGTGCTACCTCTACTTGTTTTTTAAACGCCTCCAGGGATGGTGACTCTGCCACCTCCCTGGGCAGTCCGTTCCAGTGCCCAACCACTCTCTCAGTAAAGACTTTCTTCCTAATATCAAATCTAAACCTCCCCTAATCATCTACAACATATCACGTTATTAATGAACTGTTCATAAATTATACTTCTAATGGCATTTACATGTGCGCGTACATATTGATGTTTGTATGAGGATTTTCTTATGCAGATTGCTGCCTATTCAGTGATCCACAAGACACTACAAGAGACACTGAAACAATAGACTATTTATATCACTCTGATTCCAGCAGAGCTCTGTTAAATGGTGTTTGTTTGTTCGTTCCTTTCCTCTCTCTATAGCATTTTGGTCTCCTATTTGAATGGAGGGGCTTGGCTGTGCAATATTCTGTGAATCTCAGGTGATGCAGAAGAGGGACTAGTGGCTGGCAGTACTAGACAGTTTACAGCAGATGGCACTATTGGGTGAGTTTTGCTTAAAAGAGTGTTTATTTTTTCAAAACACATGTATGTGTTGATACATGATCATTTTTTCTGTTGGCTTTTTATGGAAACTCTAAATAAGGTACAAAATCTGAAGGAGTATATACATGTGTCCTTTCTCCTAATGAACTGTAAGAACTGTAGCATTCTTTCCTAAGCAAAGCAAACATGTCTGTTAAAGACTGTTCTCTGTTGTATTATTAATAATGAACGAGACCTCTCTTACTAATTTTTGGAGTGATGTTTGGACTAGGTATGTGAAACATTCTGAAAGAATTATAGTGTTTAACTTCTACACAGTGAGGGTTAAATATTTTTAAAGGGCTTAGAGGCCTGTAAAAAACCCAAAGGTTCTTTTTTAGCATGAAGCCTTACTCTAATCTCCTCTTTTGTCACATCATGAGAGCAAAAGCAAAACCCAGTGTTGCTTAGATAATCCCTCTGTTTATGGCGGGAGGAAGATTTGTTGTTGCATGTCTTTTCCAGCATAGTAACTTACACAATAAGTGCATGTTCCATTAAACGCACTGATGAATAAGTGTGTCTAGATGCATGTGCATATGAATGCATTTTTAGAGTCACAGTCTCCCCTCACACTAGTTCTGCAGCAGGGAGATTTTTTTTTAAGCCACTTGATGAAAATAAATACCATATACATATAAATACCATTCTTAGCTTATTTCTTATGTCTGTTTAACAACTGTGGTTAACCTAAGCATGTCCAAAATGCTAGGGATAAATTTGTCTCCTTTTTTTCATTTGTAAAAAAAAAAAAAGTCATGGTGGGGGAGAGAAAGCAGTTTGCCAGCAAGCACTGGTTTCTGCCACTGCTCTTTTTCTAATGTAATGTTATTTTTAGCAGTAGAAAGTGCAAAACATGTTTAAGAGAAATAGGCTGGAAAACGCGACATGCATAACCCATCTTTGTGGGTGGATGAGGTTTCTCTATCAGGGTTGCTCTGTTTGGTCTCATTTGCATCCTCTTGCTGAGTGTCATGCTCTTTTGAATTACAGATGTGTTTTGTGGCTTAGAAACCCTATCCAAGCATATCTCTACATGACTGGAAAATATATTTAAATGATATAACATACAAGCTAGTGATGTTGGTATAATCAGTTCTGGGAAGAAGTAATTCTTGATGTTTTGACTCAATATTTGTACATTCTGTTTATCAACCTTAGACTAATAGCAGAGTTAGAGTGAGAAGGATGCATTCAACATGGTCTTAACCTTATTTTGCAGGAGCAGGAAACAAGAAAGTACTTCATGTTTATTTCTAAGGATGAACAGTATATATTTCTAAACAAAACGGGGAAGGGGAACTTGAGATTTGTTTTTTTTTCACTGCTTCTATTCCTGATTCTGCCACTGGTCTGCATATTCAAATGGAAAGACACATGTTACACCCTGAATTTTTTTCAATCTTCCCTTCAGTGCTCATAATTGAGAGCTTGGATGATGCCAATTAATTGGTGATTGGATAACTTAAGATTATGTGGAAGAAAGTAGTTTCTCTAAGGACTACATATTTACTGGTGATCTGAAGAGTGGAGAGTATAGGGAAGGTCTCAACTTTTCCTGTCATATAGTAGAGAGAAAGTTGAGAGGAAAATTTCTTTCATGCATATGGGTATCTGAAGCTGCTGTGGTCTTTTGGTCAGAAAGGAAGAATATGCTTCTTACTTGCAAATACAGCTGCTTCCCTCACCAAGTTACTGATCCACACCCCAATCAATTTGCCTGCCTGCCTGCTCAGTGACTATTCTTACCAGGTAGAAAATGAATTCGTTGCTCAGGTGAGACAATGTCAGTCTTTTCTTCTGATATCCAAGCTTATGGTCACTATAATTACTTCAGTTCTCTCTTTTTAAATTTATTGTTATTTTTCCTCTAAGAGTTCTTAAATTAAACAAGTTTGAGCTCAGTAACCTTGACATAATTAACCACAATAGTCAAGTAAGTGTTTTCAGTCCTGTCACATCACCATTGGATATTTTCTATACAGTTGTTGCAGAGAATATAACACAGGTGTGTGTATGTATATGTATGTGTGTATATGTATATATATATAAGCTTCTTGCATATGTGTATATATATATGTGTATATATATATATCTGTTCCAAGTATTTGCTCAGTTTTTTTGTCCTGGTGGGTAAATGTAGGGATTCACAAAGACTTCTTAGATTACTAAAATAAGGTCCAAAATTGACACCACAAACGACAAAAAAGCTTGTTATTTTGTTTTTTAGCTCTGATAGAGCTCAAAGTAAAATATAAAAAACCAGAAAATTTAAGGTACGAAGAAACCATTGATTTGCATCCTTTATCATCACACTAGAGTCAGTAGCTAAGGTAAAATCACACCCTGTTTTTGTGCATGTTGGGTTCTTCATCAGCTGTACCACAAGCTAAGCAGGATGGTATCAGTACTGGGGTAGACAGCTTGCAATATTAGAGAACCAATACATAAGGTTCTCCAGTAGAGACAATATTGAATTAATAATAATTGGAGACAGCATTAGGAGGTTGTTTGGTTGGTGTTGTGTGTGTGTTGGTTTTTTTTTTTTTTCTGGAAGCCTCATCTTTGGAACTAAGAATAAGAAAGAAATGCAATTGTTTATTGGGAATGTTGGAAGACACTACTCACACTAAATTGTAGAATCATAGAATGCACTGTTTGGAAGGGACCTTTGAATGTCATTTAGTCCAATCACATTGCAGTGAGCAGGGACACCCTCAACTAGATGAGGTTCCTCAGAGACCCCACCAACCTCACCTTGAATGTTTTCAGGGATGGGGCATCTACCATCTCTCTGTGCAACCTGGTTAAGTGTTTCACCACCCTCATTGTACAAAATTTCTTGTGTATATCTGTCTAAATCTACCCTCTTTTAGCTGAAAATCAATACCCCTTGTCCTGTCACAACAGGCCCTGCTAAAAAGATTGTCTCCATCTTTCCTGTATGTCCCCTTTAAGTGCTGAAAGGCTGCAAGAAGGTCTCCCTGGAGCCGCCTTTTCTCTAGGCTGAACAACCCTAACTCTCCCAGCCTGTCCTCATAGGGGAGATGTTCTGATATTTTTGGTGGCCCTCCTCTGGAGTTGCTCCAGCAGATCCATGTCTTTCTTGTGCTGAGGACTCCAGACCTGGATACAGTACTTCAGATGGTGTCTCATGACAGCAGAGGGGGGAGATTCACCTCCCTGACCTACTGGCCACAGTTCTCTTGAAGATATTTCATAAATAGTTCTTGTCCTTAAAAAGTACACAAGAAAAAAAGATTTGTTCTATTAACTTTTTACGTTGTGTGTCATTTTGGAGCTCAGTTTGCCCATTAGCCAGTGCAAGAACTAAAATGCATATGCATCCTATTACATATGAAGTATATATATTTCTTGAAGTGCAACTTTTACTACTCAATTGTCGAAAGCATTAGACTTATTGCAGGATTGCCACAGAGTCTGTAGAGAAAAGGAGAAATAATCTGAGCTTTTTTCTTGTGTATGGAATAATTATCATCATTTGAACCTTAATTATTTCAAACTTTTTTACAAAACATCCATCTATTAACTGTGCTGAAACCATCCTTGAGTACCTGAAAACCTAATTATCTAAAGGTGTTCATTGATCTCAATGGCTTTGAGATCATCAAGGTTGTAAGCCTCATGCAAAGTAGACACATAGCATTTGGGATAATTCTTTGTGTTATCTTGAGGTCTTCCGCATAGAAGAGGTGTTTAAGGAGTTGAAAGAGTATGACAACGAGCATATATAGCACTGATGAGCAAGACTCTGGTTTCAAATGTGCTGTCTGAAAAGGTAATGGTTTCTGGAGGAAGGACCATCCTATATTTTCTAGGCTTACTGGGTACTGTGATAAGCAGTTCACATTCATGGCAAAGTGGTGTTTTTGTTGCCTTTCCGTTAAGTAATCCTGTCCAGATGCTGCCTTGCATTTAGTGCAGTTAGCTGAAAACCAGAAGAGAAATCTCTGTGAGGGAGGGGGTAAAACCCCTCAAAATAAATGCAGACCTTGGAAATTACAAATCTTTTTTTTTTTTTGTCTTTGTTTTAAATCACACCATATCTGTTGTTCTAATGTACAGAACATGTTTATCTTCAAAGTGTTTTATTTCATTACCTTTGGATGTCTTGATGTTTCCCTTGCCTGTTTCTCAGGGACAGACCTTTAGAACTTACTGCAAAAATGTCTCTGGTTGGGTGCTCAGAGATACTTTTAAAAGCATAGCTTATGTAATGTTGACATAATACTGCATTGTGCTCACTGTCCCATATTCTGTTTCCTATTTTCACTGCTTTCATGAGAATATGAACGATTAAAGTTCAAAAGGAATTGCACAAGGCAAATGAAATGACAGAGGTTCATTGTCTTAGAGCCATTTGTAAAGTAACCACTTTGAGGTGGTTTGCAGTTTATATAGTGTTGTGAATATTGGTATGAATTACTCTTTGCTTCTCCAGGTGCTGGTTTCCAGAGACAAATATAACCTCCAATTCCCAGCACACTGATCTGTCTAAACACAATTTGACATGCGTTGCTATTAGCTTAGCACCTTATCAAATAATGTGCCCTGATAGAGATAAAAGGTTTTACAACCTTGCCGCCTTTGTTTCTGTGTGCGTTCACCCACAGAGACAGCTCTGCAGCAGCTAATAATTAACACAAAAGACAAAGACAAATCTATATGGCTCAGTGTTGGAGCCTCCAATGTGCATGTTAAGCAGTCGAGGAAGTGAAATCTACAGCAAGAGAGTCTAAAATGGTATCTTCAAACGAGGCTTAAAAATGAATTGAAGTTGGGCTTTGTAAAGTCTCACTTTTACATGATGGAGCAGATGTCAAACAGTTGTCTGGAAATCAGCACAGTTCTGTGTCAGAGCATTTACTCAAATCTTCAGAGAAGCTCTTGCTGCTTTGTTAGCAGTAACCCTATGTTGCTTTGCATGCCAAGTGTAAGCAAAGTATCTGAGAAAGGAATTAAGTGTGCTGAAAAAATCAACCAGGGAGATGATATAAAATATTCACTGTACTGAAGCCTGCCTTTCTTCCTTCCTAACTTATTTAAGTTTTGTGTCTTTGTGGGTGTACATAGTTTTAAGTGGTAGCTTGGGGGACTAAGCCCAAGGCCATTCTGGCTTTCTCTGACTGTTTTATTTCTATTAACACTTCAGAGGCCAGTGAGGGCCTCTCTCTTAACACTCTCTTGATTCATCCAGTATCTTTAACCTACCTAGCATTTTAAATGTGACCGTAGCCAGACTAGATACTCCAAAATGGGAGTTGTTCTGGCATGTATGGCTAGATGGTCTTAGCATTTTACAGGGCTGTGAAGCCGTGTAGTTCCCCTGTCCTCCCTCCCAAAGCTAGTCAAGTACTTCAGAGGTAAGAATCTTACTTTTAGAGTTCTAAGGCACTATTACATTGTCTGAATAAATCTGCAGCCTCTGTTAATTCAGAGAAGCAAGGTGCTTAGTAGTTTTAAAAATTAGGTAAAATTCTAGTTACATGTAAACATGTTCTGTTTTTTTGTCTGTATCGATCAAAGACAGACTTTTAGAGATATTTGATGACCTAAGTATAAGTGCATGCTGTGGGGGATTTTTAGAAGTGTGTGTCTGCAGGTGCTTTTAGAACTTGTTAACCATCCATCTGTAGTTTAAAGCTTCTGAATGTCTCTCCACAGTCTGACTCTGGGTTTCTCTCAAAATTTTTTTGAATATCAATTCAGACTCACATTATATTATTCTTCCAATTTTTAAAATGTGGCCTAGTATTAAAGTGATCCTTAATAGAGTTGAAAAGTTTCTGTAACACTGATGTAAAAGTATTTAGGGACAAGAAAAACCCTTTTTTAACAAAATGCATAGGAGATACTTCAGTTTGTTATCATTTGTATTGCTACACTGACTACTGTCACCCCATCAAAATAATAAAATGAAGCTGGGAGTTCTGCATGAGTTAAAGCTCCAAATAACCACTTCACTTTGAAGCATTATGGTGTCACACTGGTCCCCACATCCACAACAGATTTGTAATAATTATAATCTGGCTGAAATTTTTAAAAGTAGCCTAAGGAATTTTGATACCCAATTCCCACTGAGTTTCAGTAAGACTTTGTAGCCCATTGGAAGTCCTTCGAAAATATTTTTTTCTTGAAGTTTCTTTAATGCGTCTTGCAAAACCTTGGTAAGGTAGATTTGCATGCTGTCACTTGGCTCCCTGACATAGCTTTCCAAAGGGATATTTTCTGCCTGGCACTTAGTGTCTGATGTCTTATGAAGCTGGTTTGAGATGTCCCATGTGATGTTCTGACTTCGCTGGCAGTGGTGCCAATTGGTTTTTATTCTGTGTATCAGCACACATTTGGTGTGCCGTAGAAGTGTAATGTTAGGCCCAAATCCTATTCTTCTCTGTGGATCTGCCAAATGTGCAATGGAAGTAGGGTGTTCTATTGCTTGTAGCCTGATAAAATATTTGATTTTTGATGTGTGATTTTTGCATTTGTAGTACAGCAAATCTGCCAAGCCTTGTAAATCACCATTGCAGTAATGGTACTGGTCTGTGTTTATCAGCAGAACAAGACAAGAAAAAAATCTTTCTTACCAAGTCCTTTGTACCCTTCTGAAAGAAAATTATTCATCCTCTCAGTTTTTCTAAACCACAGAAAGAGGTTCAAAAGATTGCACAGCTACCAAAACCTACATATTTGTCTTGCATGAGTTGAAAAGTGGTGGAAGACCATATGGTCATGAGTCGCTGCTTCCCTTATGTCTGTGATTTGTGCATTCAGCAGCTGTTTTTTTCTCAAGCATTAAACTTGCTAGAGTGGCTTTCTCTGGTTTTTGAAATAAATTTGAGTTTCAGCCTCCCAGGACCTGTGTATTTTTCTCCTGCTGTTCATTGTTGGTCACCTTTCCTCTTCTGCTCTTGTAGTCTCTGGAAGTGATGAATTCTTTCCCAGTGCCCTGCTTGCATTCTGCTTCCTGAAAACTTCTCACTTGTTTCCTACTAGCTATAGTTTCAGATTCTTTCTCATGATTTTTGTGATGCATTTATCTAGCTATGCCTGTAGATTCATTAGGAAGGCTCTATGCAGTAAAATCCAAAACCAAAGAGCAAGTAATAGGAACTGAAATGCAGCATAGGAAGCTGCCTTATGCTACTGAATTGCAGTGAAAAACAACACTAAGAAGCTACAAAGGTTTCTTGGAGAAAATCTAACAAATGCAGAATTGCTGGGATAGATTTGGGCAGGGCACTTACTTCATGAAGCTGTTCAGTGGGTCTGAAGCTTGGACTTGGAGTTTGTGTCGGAAGATGTAGTTATGAAAAGCAGGATGATCTTAATAGGGAAAGCTTGATAAAGGACTTTCACAATCTCTTTCCATAGGCTGATGTCTGTCTGTCTCACTGAACCTGAGGAGCTTGTATCCCTTCACAAAACCGTGCAGCTCATTATTGCTTTTAGGTAAAAAATGTAGAGACAGCAACATAGGCATGAGTGGAAGTAGTAGTGTGATATTTTTTTTTTAAGTGATTCTGTTCCAAGGTGGTGTTGAAACTAGGTGGTCCCACAAAGATGTATGTTCTCTGAAATACTGTTGTCTACATTGATCTCTGGATCAGTGACACTTCAGAAAAAGTTGGTCTGGTGGTATCTGGTATTGCATGGCATGGAAATGGAAGCTATTTCTCTCTTTCTGACCTTGTAAGCACATGCCCAAGCAAATAACCAGCTGAGTGTCTGTCAGTGAAGCAACTCAGTATTCAGTATTAGTGTAAAGAGGCAGAGTAAAAGTTTTCAGACCTTGATTCTGCTGACTCTGAAGACACTGGTGTAAAGTATTCTCACTGTTTTGGTTGAGACTTTGCAAAGGTTTATTGGTGTATTATTTAACAAAATCATGTCATGGTCTAATCCAACAATGCCAGAGGGAAGGAAGATCCCTT
The DNA here is from genome assembly GCA_013400335.1 of Eurystomus gularis. Classification (NCBI taxonomy): domain Eukaryota; kingdom Metazoa; phylum Chordata; class Aves; order Coraciiformes; family Coraciidae; genus Eurystomus; species Eurystomus gularis. The sequence goes on along the minus strand of VZZY01020156.1, from coordinate 31,037 downwards.
CATAAGGCTGAGGCATAAGGCAGTCTGTGCTCCTGTTCTTTGAGCATGTTGGTAAAATAGATTAAGGAAAGAGGATGGAAAATGGGAAGAGACCTCATGGAACTGGAGACTTGCCAATGTGACACCCATCTATAAGAAGGGCAGGAAGGATGGTCCGGGGAACTACAGGCCTGTCAGCCTGACCTCGGTCCCGGGAAAGGTTATGGAACAGCTCATCTTAGGGGTGATCACACGGCAAGTGCAGGACAATGGGGGGATAAGGCCCAGCCAACATGGGTTCATGAAGGGCAAGTCCTGTTTAACCAACCTGATCTCCTTCTATGATCAGGTGACCTGCCTAGTGGATAAGGGAAAAGCGGTGGATGTTGTCTACCTGGACTTCAGTAAGGCATTTGACACCGTTTCCCACAGCATTCTGCTGGAGAAGCTGGCAGCTCATGGCATAGACAGGAGGACTCTTCGCTGGGTTAAAAACTGGCTGGCTGGCCGAGCCCAGAGGGTGGTAGTGAACGGAGTGAAATCCAGTTGGCGACCGGTCACAAGCGGTGTCCCTCAGGGCTCAGTTTTGGGACCTGTCTTGTTTAATATCTTCATCAATGACCTGGACGAGGGAATTGAATGCACCCTCAGTAAATTTGCAGATGACACAAAATTAAGCACAAGTGTCGATCTGCTTGAGGGTAGGAAGGCTCTGCAGCGGGATCTGGACAGGCTGGAGCGATGGGCTGAGGTCAATTGTATGAGGTTTAACAAAGCCAAGTGCCGGGTCATGCACTTTGGTCACAACAACCCCCAGCAACGCTACAGGCTTGGGGAGGAGTGGCTGGAGAGCTGCCTGGCAGAAAAGGATCTGGGGGTGCTGGTGGACAGCCGGCTGAACATGAGCCAGCAGTGTGCCCAGGTGGCCAAGAAGGCCAACGGCATCCTGGCCTGTATCAGAAACGGTGTGACCAGCAGGAGTAGGGAGGTGATTGTGCCCCTGTACTCGGCACTCGTGAGACCGCACCTTGAGTACTGTGTCCAGTTTTGGTCACCACAGTACAAGAAGGACATTGAGGTGCTGGAGCGGGTACAGAGAAGGGCAACAAGGCTGGTGAAAGGGCTGGAGAGCATGCCCTATGAAGAGCGGCTGAGGGAACTGGGTTTGTTTAGTCTGGAGAAGAGGAGACTGAGAGACCTCATTGCCCTCTACGACTACCTAAAAGGAGGTTGTAGCGAGGCTGGTGTTGGTCTCTTTTCTCAAATGAGTAATGATAGGACGAGGGGAAATGGCCTCAAGTTGCGTCAGGGGAGGTTTAGGTTAGATATTAGGAAGAAATTCTTCACTGAGAGGGTAGTTAGGCACTGGAATGGACTGCCCAGAGAGGTGGTGGAGTCACCATCCCTGGAGGTGTTTAAAGAACGAATAGATGCAGTGCTTGAGGATATGGTGTAGTGGTTAGAGAGGATATGGTGTAGTGGTTAGAGTGATGCTAGGAGAAGGTTGGACTTGATGACCCTGGAGGTCCTTTCCAACCATAACAATTCTGTGATTCTGTGAACTGGAGGTAGTAAAAGGCACCTTATCAGGTGGTGACACAATCTACTTCCCTCCCAGGACCAAAAGACTGATGAATCTGCCCCAGGCACATATGTGCGGAAGGCATTAATGCACTACTTTTACTTACTGAATGTAGGTGTGTTATTCGTCTATTCTGCTATCAATGAATACATCATCCCTGAAATTGCTGGGAAGATAAACCTGTACATGTATGTCCTGCTGACAAAAACAGATAGAAAAATTAGATGGGCAAGATCTAATTGGTCTGATCTTGAATCCTGTAAGAGGAGTGTTGGGCTGGACTGTTGACAGGCTACTGCCCTACACTTTCTGTCTAATTATCTTAGCTTCAACAAGCACTAAAATTTTCCAAACTGTACAGGCAATGAATAGAGACAAAGTGTCTGAAGCTTGAACTGCTATTATTTTCAGTCTGTTTCTTTATTTGCAAAAAGAAAGCTTATAGACTGCCATCCATTTTTTAATAATTTCATTAATATTCATTATAAAGAACACTAAGCACGTAAAATAATCTTTTATTTATATGACATATTTTTGTGTTAGTATTTTCTTTCCTATTAGCTGCTGACAAACTGTGAGATTTACCATTTGTGCCATGACCAACCTGAGAACCTCCTCATCTTTCTTCCTGATTTACAGCTCACAGAAGGAGGACAGATTAGGCACTGGATTGTGATTTATCCTCTGACTGACCCTGCTCTGGCAAGTTAGCTTTGTTTCAAGGCTTTATTTTATGTGTGAGGCTTTTTGGGAAGGCTGCGAGCAAGGTGTAGCATCACATTCTTGTAACTCAAAGCAGTTCACTCACATAATTTCACTCTGTGGAGCCAGCTGTGCATTGCAAGCATTCAATCCTGAGAAGATTAATAATATTAACTGTGATTTTTATTTGCATTGTAACAACTTAGAACTTCTGTTCAAGTACTAGAGCCCTGTTATACGTCTTTAATAAAAGAATAACTCTGGCATCTGATTATATATATTGAGGACATAGGTGAGTACAAAGCTAGAAGAAAAATGCAAGATAATACAGACATGATATTGTCTACTACAGATGGCTAGTGTAATAGCAGTGGTTAGAGAATTGTCATTGCCTGAATTGTAACAAGTAGTGAGAAGAAAAATAGGGCCTCATTACTGTGGAAGCTGCAAAATGAAATCCTAAGCAACAGTATTATCTTTCTGTTGTTGTCTCTTGTGGGAAGTAGAGATGAGGACTGATGCAGAGGAACTTTTGTTGTGTTTTGTTGTCTTTTCACGTCAAATCCATCTTGGCTATCAGCCAGAGCAAATGCATATGGGGCTGTCCCCTAAACTGTTCAGGTTCCTCAGGGACCCTGAAAATACCCTGCACTATTATTTGATTTTCTTACTTTGGAAAACTGAGGGAGGAAATTACACAGATTACAGCTTTCTTCCACTTTTGTTACTCTTTTATTTATTTTTTTTGCTGAAGGAGTTATGGCTTTTATCTACTGAGCTTTATGGTGGATGCCCAGTGATATCTTGAGCATCAAGCTTTTGGCCATGATAAAACTAACTGTATTCATTTAGTATGCAAGCAGAGGTAAAATTATAGAAACGAGTAGTAACTTCACTTGAATGTTTCTGCTAAGTTCTAAAAACTATTGCATTGAGAAAGGAAGCTTTTGATTAAATTATGAAAGACATGATCTCTGTGCAAATTTCATGATTTTTTGCATTTCAGATCAAGTTAATTCATTCCAATAAATGCCTCTCCCTTTAGTGTCTTAGAGTTTCACAGACATAGTTTTGTGACCATTTACATAATCATCTGAATGGGCAGCTCTTTGTCATCTATCATACTTTTCCCCCCAGGACCTCTTGATTCTTTCTGCAATCTTTTGAAGTCCAGCTCACGATTTCTGGGGTGTAGGTATTGGCTTGATTAACTTCAAAGAGACACACCACTGACTATCACATTAGCTTGTCAGTTGGCCTCCAGCAGACACTGTGATTGTGAATGGAATTGAGTAGCTTTACTGTAGGTATCCTTTTTCTCCTCCCCACCCCCCCTCCCCCAAAGCAAAGGCAAAATAATTAAAGATTAAGGTTAAACAATGTCATTCAAGTATGTACATTTGCCAGCTTCCAGTATCTGCTGTAGCTTTAAATGGAGAGAGGTATGGGATGCCAGAATATTTTTCATATCTGTTGTTCACTGTTTTGCTTCTCCAAGAAGAATCCAGAAGAATGTGGAGATGTGGCAGAACCGTAACCAAACCCCTTTCCAAGGGCTTTGGGATTTTGAGATAGCATAAGATGCAGAATGATACTGTCTGGGATTTGTGGTGGGTTTTTGTTTGTTTTGGCGGGTTTTTTTTTTGTTGCTGTTGTTTTGGGATTTGGTGTGGTATTTTTGTGTTGGTTTTAGTTTTGGGGGTTTTTTGAGCAAAACTTGACTGACATTTACCAAACAACTCTTTGTGTCTGTTTTCTGTGCAGTACTAAAAATCCAAAGGTCAATGCAACATTTGGGTTTTTTTATGATGATTAAACTATGAATTGTCTGTTATGTATAATAATTTGTATAAACTACTTCCTCTTAATATCAGTTTTGTGATACAGTTCTATTTCTTGTCATACGAGTTTCCCTACCTTATTTTAGTAATAAGAGATCTGAAGATATCATCTGGCTCCAGTAGTAATTACCAAAACTTTTTTAATCCCTAAGAGGTATCTATGGGATCTTACATTTTTTTTTTTTTTTTTTAGCATTTTGATATAGATAGCTGAGGATTTTTAAGGAAGGAGGAGATGTTTTCTTGGTAGAGGCTGTCTCTGTATGCTGTTTAGGATGACATGGTTGCATCTTATTTTTCCCAATAACCCCCTTTCTCTCTTTAATTTCTGTATGCAAATAATGTAAACTGAAATGTAAGCTCACTTAAACACAGTGAGATTGCAAGTTAAATATGCGCTGACTTTGAGAAAGGTTTGTTTTTCTGAGATCCAAAGCAGAGTTGCTAGTGGGCAGCATTGGAATTTAAATATCCTTCTTACTGTGATTTACATAAAGACAATATGGGACAACATACATTTAGAGCTCCCAGAAACTGCATATATGCAGTGTATGGGAGACAGTGTTTTTATGTTGACGGTAATTATAGAAACATTTAGAGGAACTACTCACGTCAGACAAGAGACACGCATAGGTATTGTTAGAAGATTATTTTCTTAGCAATTAGAAATGAATAGTATCTGAGTTACTTATTCATAATAAGCTCACACATTATCTAATGTTATGAAAAATTTAGATCAGTGAGTTTTTATAGGGTACTATTTTAGATATTTTGATGATACAGATATACCATGACTGCATCTGTCAGCCAGTTACTCGTTTGATATATCTCAGTTATTTAGTATATTTATGTTTTTTTTTATTTAATATATCTCAGCATTTTAGAAATGGTATCTCTTGCAGTGCAGTTAGTGCACTGCAATCTCATGGAGTCTTCTGTACAAATAAGACTACACATGTCATGCAATAAAACTCTGTAACTGACATATGTAATGAAAGCAGAAATGAGAAATTAAGAATTCAGTGCCATGGAAACACTTGCATGTCTCATTCCAGAAACCAGGCCTAACCATAAAACACTCCAATTAATACTGAATGCTGCATATTATTTGATTACAATTCAGAAAACTTTTTTTGGTAGATCATAGCAGGGTGACTTGATTTAAATCACCAATTTTAATCATGATTTAAGTCAGTGGGCAGGAAACCTGTATTTAAATAATTAGTTTTAATCTGTACTTAATTATGTTTCCTAAAGAAAGTTTCAGTCATGTTGGTAGGTATAAACAATTAAAATGCACTGGTTTGCAACCAGATGTAATCTTATGGCACTAACTGGTAATAATTTTTGCTAATAAGGAGGTTGTATTAAAAAATATTTATGTAACTAATTATATCACTAAGCATACATTTATATTAATTTTTGCACTGTATTATATTAGAGAATGATGAATGATGTTTGTCCTCTTTGAGGATACTTTGTTATCAAGGATTTTTTTCAAGAAGCATGTGTCACTTCCTGAAAAAGAAATAATTCATTCAGTTACTTAAGGTGAAAAACCTATACTGAGATAGCTACATAATTTTAAAAAGTACATTCTGAAGGAGTTTGACTTTCATTTTCAGTAGAGTCGCTGAACAGAAGGATTATTAGCTGTAGTGAATTACCTAAGCTCAGCACACAATTGGGCTTTCCAATAAGGAATTTATCCCAGTTAAGAAAATATTAATGCCATTTTCATTCAAATATAAGAATAAATACTAGTTTAAGTGCAAATGTGACTTAAATATGATTGATAAGGAAGGTTAAAATTATTTAGCCTTCCTTATAAGAGAAATAAAATCAGGGACACTAAGAAAACAGTTTTTCAGAAAGACAAAGCAAAGAAAATAAAGTTTCCTTCAACAAAACAGCCTTCTACAGCTGTGTTGCTCATGGCAGTGGCTAAATAGGCATACTAACAAAGCTTGTAAGATGACATTACACCATATTAGATCAATGACCTATGAAATAGACTCCTGTTTGCAAGGGACACAGTTGCATCTAAAAAGTCATCATGGAAAGCCTGGTTAAAATAAATACATATATGCTCTGCAGAAAATATTGCAGAATTTTAATGAGTAAAGAATACACTCTATTAAGTCACGGAATCACAGAATGATTTCAGTTGGAAGGAACCTTAAAGACCATCTAGTTCCAAGCCCCCTGCCCAAAGGGACACCCCCCAGTAGACCAGGTTGCTCAAAGCCCCATCCAACCTGGCCTTGAACATTTCCAGTGAGGGGGCATTCACAACTTCTCTCAGTGATCTGTTGCAGTGCCTCACTACCCTCACAGTAAAGAGTTGTTCTTGATATCCAATATGTAATCTATATCTATCCTCTCTTTTTAAAACCATTACCCCTTGTCCTATCATTACCCTACCTGATGAAGTGTTCCTTCCCCATTTTTCCTGTAGGTCCCCTTTAGGTACTGAAAGGCTGCTGTAAGGTCTCCCTGGAGCCTTCTCTCCTCCAGTCTGAACATTCTCAACTCTTTCATCCTGTCCTCAAAAGGGAGGTGATCCAGCCCCTTGATCATCTGTGTGGCCCTCCTCTGGACCTGCTTGAGCAGGGCCTGCTTGAGCAACCCTTCTTCTCTGCAGGGCTACTCTCTGTAATTATATATCTCATCTGTAATTAAAGAGATTTCAAAATATGCATAACATACCATAGAAAGTTTTAAAATAAAATACCCTACTTTCATTTAATAGTCAATGCTAGATGAGCAACCACTAAAGCATGGAAATGAGTTAGATTTTAAAACCATGTTTTACCCTAGCTCACAGCTCTGGAGAAGGGAATAGGAGAATCTGTCTTATAGGCAGATGTTGCATTAGATTGTAGGCTGAGCTGTGATGTCTGTGGTGAAATACTTCCTTTTAAGCTTTCTAGATGGTGTCAGAAGAAATGATTTCTTATTGAGTTCAGCTTGATAACAGAATGATAATGGAGTGCCTTCTAGACATAGATATGTGTGAGGTCTTAGAGAGGCCTCCACTGAGACAGCATGAAGCTTAAAGTTGTGTGCTTTCTGTGCAGCAATTCACATACCAGTACCCAAGAGGGAGGGTTTGCAGCAGGGCCATCATTGATAATGTCTGCATCTTCTGTCTTACGATAAGCTTTTCTCTGCAGTTTTTGTTGGCTGAAAGGAAGTGGATTCATGACATGTATCTAACCCTTAAAGTACCATTCCTGCCATGCTGTTCAAATGACCTCTACCTAACTCAGTCTTATTCCTGTGTTAACTGCTAAATAGGACTGGGTGGGGATTTTGAGCAAAGCTGTGCAGCTTGACGGTAAGGGACCTCTTTTCAGGTTGGTGGGATTTACTATCCCAACAAGAAATGTGCTTTTTCCTGTAGCAATGCTCTGGGGAAAGAAAAATTAAACATTTTAATCCTCCTTTCCTGTAAGAGATAACTTCATGAAAAGCCAGTCCAACTGGTGCTGATCTGAATAGCCCTGTGATGTGGGGAGAAAGGTAAATCTGCATTCTGTGCAGTAAGACCCTGGGAATGATCTTGACTGTCATGTCAAATGAAAATTCATGAGTCTATGCTGTCACCATGTGAGGCAGCATGATAGAATATGGTCTCATTCGTATAAATTTCTGTTTTCTTCCCCTGCTACTTGTCTTTTTAGCTATTAAACAGGGTTAAGGGCCCTCTTGTCACTGTTATTAATACAGAGGATCTACATCAAGGAGGCTTTTGCCCTTCTATTCCTTGGGAAGTTTCTCTCAATTCTGGAATTAGAAGTGAAGATGAAAGCTGAAAAAAAATGGAGACTGAGAAAAGGGTACATGTTCAGCAGATCTTTTTCAGGAAAGAAAACTCAAGGGAGATTATACATGAGATCAGATAGTTTAGAGACATTTCTCTTCCCTGCTGAGAGGGAAACTAGATCTAAACAATAGATCTGTGGCTTTGCCATGGAGCACATTAGAATAGATTACAGCCTAAATCCTTATCAAATGATCTTGAATGTTAAGGGCTTGTTGTTGTTGATTTCAGCAGCTAAATGATCTGGTTACTACAGGGATTTGCTCCTTAGGTTTCCTAGCTTAAGGAACTGAACTTTCCCTTCAGGAGGATTACCACTAGCTCCTATAGACCTAATCACCATAAACCTTCAGCCCAGCAGGCAGGTGTCACAGTAGCAGTTCGTTTACAAGGTAAGTATGTACAAGATGTGAGAAGTTCAGAATTAGTAATGCAAGTCTTCTGTCATTTTTATCATTGGACCCTGCAGGGAGGATCTGATTAAATGGATATTCAACTCTTTGTATTAATGTGTACCCAATTTTAATTTGCATCTAATTAACATCACAAAAAGTGTAATTTTATTATTTGCTGTTGGAAAGCAGATCTGTGGTAGCAAGGAGCTACATGCGGTTGCTTAAGTCTGATATAAATGACTTTATCTCATACTTCTTTCTTTTTCTGTTTCCTGAAGCATATTAATTTCAACATCTATTTTGTTTGGTACAAAATGCAACATCCAGGTTGTTTCCTGAACTAAGTTGCTTTATATGTTGCTTTATGAAAAAACAACCTTGCATACCTAGCAATCTCCAAATGCCCTATATAGTTTTCCTGGGACATATGTTTTGAGGTTAGACACGTGGTATGAATTGCAGCCTAGGGATCTGATTTGGATTTCAGAGTGCTTTAGTTCAGTCCACATCTTCTGACATACATCTGTGAAGTGACAGGAAGCAAATCAGTTCACCCCTGCACCTTAGTTTCCCCTCTCAGTCTTGCTTAGCTGGTCAATTTAGAATTTCTGGACTGGAGCTAGAATAAGGAAAGAATAGCTCTGCTTCCATATTCACATGGTGGGTCTATGGCTCTTGTTGGGCGTAAAATGTCTCTGTAATAATTGAAAATGAAGTTCCCTAACAAAAGGTTTGTGTTTTTTTTTTTATGAATCAGTAAGTTATATTTGAAGCTACATGTAAATATACAATTATTTGATTTTTTTATTTTATTTTATTTTTTTTTTACTCTAAAGAAAGGTTAGTGTCTTCAAGGATGAAATATTGAGCTTGTGTATTGCAGTAACATCCTGAACTATACATCATAGGCATGGTGGGGCTGCTGTTGGCCAAGTAGAAATTTTCAGTGTTTACCTTCCTCAATCTCTTAACTGCTACTTGTTGGAAGGTTGGTGTCTGCATCTAAAAGATTATCGTGGATTTGCCCTGTTTGCTGTATTATTTTTCTAAAACACATGCTACTGTGGCTGTACAGGGTAAGATAGATCTTTATTTCAACCTAGTGTGGCAGCTCTCATAATCTCATATTAACAGGTGCAGGTCCTGCTACCCGCTGACTCCTGAGCATGACCTTTCTGCTCTAAAATCATGCCACAGAGATAGATACTACCAAGTCTTCTGAAATGGACAGTTGTAGTAGTGCTATAGTGTGTTGTATGCTCTCCTCTTCCAAGAGTCTTAGATCTACAGCAGCATTGGAAATACATATGTTTTATTATATACATATATTTCAAGAGGTTGTACCATTTCATTTCAGTTATGTAAATCATTTAGTGGAGGCTTCTGTAAGCCAATTCCATATGAAAAGCAGCACATCACACTTACTGTTGAACCAGTAAGTGAACCAATACATAACACTGATTCATACCATTAGAAGTGTTAACAATCAGTGTTACCAGAATTGATGTATTATAGTAAAATTGTACCTTAGATTAATTGAATTTTGTAGTAGAAAAGCTTATTGGAACTCATTAACACCAGAATATTGAGTTAAACGTTTGCATGTTGAATGATGTCTCTACCTAGAATTGGAGAAATGCAGCACAAAATGTATCTTCCTATTCAACTGTATTAAAGTAGACCATCATCTGGGGAGTGAAATAATCATACAAATACATGGAATAAACGTGAATTTCTGAACTCCATAGCTTTGAGGTAAAGCTTACACTTAAAATCCTTTTTCATTTGAACCACGTTCATGGATGTGCATTTTCCTGGTGTTTGCTTTAAAGTCATAGGAAAAGGAATAGATCTTAGTTCAGTAATTAACAGTTATAAAAGCATTTATAGTCTGGAGTCAGATGGTCCGGTATTTTCTCAGCTGACTCTGGATCAGAATATAGGTACATACTTCTTCACTTGGCTCCAATATTTTGTGACTATTTCCCTCTCAGAATAAGGTGTATATACAAACCATCAGCCATATGAATGCTGTGTGATGATGCTGAATACTTATAGTTGGCAAAACTTAAATTTTGCAGTGTATTGAAGGCCACGCATCCAGTTTCTAGGCAGAGTTAGAACTAAAAGAAGTTCCTTGAAGTGCTCAGAGGGTAGCTTAGCAGCTGCTGCTTTTCTAATTGTACCAGGAGCCTGATGCTAATTGTGGTACTGTGATGTGAAACTCTATTCTAGTCTGGTTGCGTTGGTTAGTATTAAGAAACATCTGTAACAACTATGCAGAATTTTGTTTTATCCTGTAGAGGCAATTGGAATATTAATCTGAGCTGTCTTCTCCTGATTTGGATAGCTGGTACATCTTTCATTCACTAGCATACAGTCTTTGTATCCTGTTTGGTGTCTCTTTCCTTGGGCCTTTGTGTCAGGAGAAAAGTTTCTGCATTTAGTGCTGTCTATAAGCAGCAGCAGATCACTGTTGGAAAGGAATTACGGTAATTGACTGTGTGGTCACAGTTAACTCCGTGGGAGAGGTGTTAGGGCTAAATGATGTTATAATGGCGTTTCTGCTCAAATACATGATACCAGCGTAACAACATTAGAAGTAGTTTCTAAATGACCAGGAAATGAAAGCAAGTCATAAATTACTGTTTATTCTTTTAGCAACAATCTGTGTCATGTGCTGCCAGTGGGGCTTCGTTAGGGAGCAATAGGGATGACATTATGCAGGGGAAGCAAGTTTCAAGATTATTGACAAGGGGCACAATGGGCCTAAGCTGAATTAAAGGATTTCCTCAAATATGTATGCTGGAAGCATTTACAGAATATAGGACTTTTTCATGTGATGTCCTTAAAATTGATTTGCCTTATCACAGACAGAGTTTTAGTGAAGCACTAAGGCCTGGATTATCTAAAGAATGTAGACACTTAGTTCTCATTTAAGTGCTTCTGATCTTACTGATGAGAAATCAGTAGGAGTGACACTGATTACACTGACATCACACTGTTACTACTGTTGCTACTATGGCTTTTTCCAGAGGGAACATTCCTCACCCAGGTCACCAGCACTTCTTATTATTGCAATAATAAGACTTATTATAGACAGTGCTAGCTCTATGTATCATAGTCTGATATATAGATGCCTTCTATCCATTGGTATGATCCACACTGACTTTCTCTCTCCTGGAAGGTAATGGAGTGTGAGTCAAGCATGTTTCTTGCAGTTATGGATGCTCTACTTTCTGGTCCAAATAATTGCTGTATATCTCTGTAAATGAAAGAAAGATTTCTAGTCCTGTCTGTTGCTGCTCCTTGGTTGCAGCTGTGTATGGAACTGAAGGTGGAATAGGCATAGATGTTTATTTGCTGTTGCCAGTTGCCTTCACTATCCTAATTCCTTGACCAAATGTGACTCTGGCGGGAAGCCATAACTGGATATGCTGGACATGATAACATTCTCTTAGTCTAGTAGGACATCTGGGAATTGGCATACCTGAGGACTGCCTGGTTCATGGTTTTGTAACAGTAATTTTAACTGAAGTGTTTAATAATTGGTAATAACTAGCATATTAGAATAGTGTTCAGGAAGTATGTGTTTCTGAGACACCTGAAAATCTGTAGAATGTAGTGAACACAAATTACAATAAAGCAGTTAAAAATGTAAATTTGATTAAGTAAACTGCATAACCCTCATATCCTTTTGTCCACCAAGTAGCCAGGCTGACCATAAGGTATGCGCTACCATACTATTGTAATGTATCTTGAAATGAGTGATAACTAAACATGAGATTATTACAGTGGCTGGCTACAAGTAAAAGCAAGATATTCTTAAGTAATTCCCATTATTATCAGACAGAAGCATTAATACAAATTGATAGGTATATTTTGCATCTGAAAGATGAATTGTAAATTCTGAATCTGCTCTAGGCAGGAGTAAGCCTGTGTGGTCCCAGGAAGATGTGACTGTATGAACAGGAATTTTCTTTGCCTATATGCATGGTACAAAAATTGGGAGTGCTGTATTTTTCAAGTCAAGTATCAACTGTGTCCTTGAGGATTCATGTTCTCCTGTCACACGCTGAGCTGTGGCTTTTGGTCTTTTGCTACCAGTCATAAATTTGTTAGCTTTTGGAATTATTTCGTGTGGCTTGTAGCACATGTGAAAAGAATGTTTTTGGACTCTTGTAAGCAAAACGGGACATGTCTGCTTCTGGTGAAAGGTGTCCTGGGGGAATACTCCTAGGTATATATTCTTTTAAGTTATCTGTTGCACAGGATTTTCAGAAATAGCAAAGTGATTTGGGGACACGAAAATCCTTCCACTGAAATTGCATTCCTTATTCATTAGATGCTCTTTGAAAATGCTATTCATAATAGCTGCAAATACATTTTTCTCAATAGTGGGTTCTTACATGTATTTTGAGAGTTACTCATTAGAATATTTTAAAATACTGTTCTACTTATATTTGCAATATATAGAATATCTGCAGTTGCAGACAATGGTGGCAAACTCAGCCTATTGAAATAGGTCTGCTGCTTTATTTAGGTAAGAAAAAAAAACATATTGAGTTTGGAAATCAGTAGAAACCAAATACTACAAAAGTGCTGTGCATTAGAACTTTGAGGTACACGAGATAAAGCAAGTGTAGTTTGTAGCAGAAAGTCTAAGGCTCTGAAAATCTACAGATGAAACATAATAACTTATTTTCAGGATCTGACTGGGAAAAAAACATTTTCTCAGATAGTCACATTTCTAATTTAGAAGAAAGCTTTTACACGGTTGTTGTTGCTAAGGTAACCACTTGCTTCATATCCATGTGTTCAGCATATGTGTATCACTTTATCTCTTAGCTCTCAGAGGCAATATCATGGCATTGCATTTGGGAAATTATTACTTTTTTAAAAAGTGTATAAAACCTCTTAACATCTAGAAGATGCATTAAATGGTCTCACTCAAGAGAGACTTGAATTATTCTTTTGGGCTTCTTTTATGTTGAAGTTCTGCATGTGACAGTCGTGATATCTCTTCAAACTCAGTGCAGAAATAAATTTTAAAAGTAAACAAGTGTGTCAATATTTTGTTTCAAATGCGTATGTACAATGATTTGTGGATTAGACAGACAGACATATATAGATGGATTGTGTTTTTATATGTAGGCAGCATGGATTGGCAAAAAGAAACCTAAAGAGATCTTGCCATCTTTATCTTCCTTATGGTTGATACATACTGGTGCTGATTTCTATTACCTGTCTGACCACCTGGACCCACTTGCGTGTGGATTGTGTGAGCCATGGGTATCAAACAGAAATACAAGAATATTTATGGTACTGTGGTTACTTCAGCGAAACTACTAAAGATTTGTTCCTATGTAATTTCTATGGTGACCAGTAAAGAATGAGTGGGTTTGCCAATTTCAGTAGTTGCTGATAACCTCTGAAATGTTTAGCAATAGAGCTAATGCAGAGGTTAAATAAAGTGTGTGTGGAATGGGCCGACTAAAGATGATGATGTAGATAGGTGCATTGCATGCCTCTTTTGAGATACCAGCAGTATTATTTTTAGTGAAGCTGAGCAACTCCAGTTCCTACAGACATAATAGAACCAGGACTATGCAACTTTTGGAGTTGGTCCTTCTAATCTCAAAGTTAACCTTGAAGAAAAACCTGATATAGCTAAAACTGGCAAACATTCCTTCTTGGATAAAGTGTTTTGCACAAGAAGGAAGAAAATCCCAAAGCTGCCGTAAGCTGTCTTCCTATTGGCATGTGTACAAAGTTTAAAGAAATACATAAATAAAAAATTGTGTTCCTATATTTATGCAGATGTTTTAAATTTATCTTGGATACTTGGTAGTTTTGATGCTTTAAATGTTTTAAAGCTTCCAGAAAGTACTTTTTTTTTCTTTATTATTTTGTATCTCCTACTGTGAGCTGTAAGGTAAGGTTAAATTTTGGCTTATCAGATAATTATTGGAGAGGAAAAGATACTGATTTAGCAGCCATTAGGTAAAATCCTTTGAGTAAGGCATGAGTGTGAACCAAGTAAGCTTGTCCATAGTAGCTGAAGTATAAAATGTGGCATATTTCAAAGCCCGTATGTGCTCATTTTGAGACCTCACTCTTAGCATGTGACATCCTTATATTTAAAAATTTTGAACTGAACCCAAAGAACATGGAAACAAATGGAAATGTTCTCATTCCCTGTATTTCTCATATTTCTATATAATTTCACTAGTACCTTCTCTATGAAGAAATGCTGCAAATAAGTTTTAGTAACCCATTCTTAGGCAGACAGCTTGCTCTATAGAGGTGTGGTGCAAATGACTTGCCTCTTGAAACTCCTTGTCTTCACAAACCCCCCAGATACAGTCCAGCTTTTATGATTTAGTGCTGCAGTGTCTTAAAACTGCAGAAACTTTAAATTATTTCAGACATTTATCTTCCCATTTGCAGAATAAATCACCAGGTCAGTGAATGTTTTCATATTTGTTGCTTTTGACTGTTTTTGTTTGCATTGTGATGCAGTTTGTGTCAAATCTGTTTGAGTATCCCATTCAGAGGGAGCAAAACTGGGCACAATGATCTTCTATTTCTCAATTGGAGAGCAGATCATGCAGAAAACTATCTTGCTAATAGTGCCTATGTTTCATCTTGGAGAAAACTGCCTGCAGTGTTTCTAGAGGAGTGTTTGAGGCATGTGTGCATTGTGGAGAGCCAAGATGCCAAACTGTCCCTGTAGATAGAGACTTGTAGGTACTCAACGTTTCAGAACCTTACCATAAAAGTTTTGTATCCCTTGGTCTGCTCTAGTTTGTTACAGTTATTTCAGTGACTGAGTAATATGTAATAGAGCTTCATACTTAATTTTTTACCACTGCTTTCCATACTCAGTTTTCTTGATCTAACAATTCAAGCGTTTGGGCCACTCTTCAAAGAACATGCTTAAACACAAGACAAATAAGGTTACAAAGGATTGTAATTTTCTGATTATAACTCTGCTTTAAACTGATGAGTTATCAACATGTATGGTGTTATAACTAAACCTAATCAAGATAATGGACTAAACAAAGGACTTCTGTCCTTTTGCTACTGTGTGCTATACTGGCAAAATTAGGCCAGAAGTGGATGTAAATTTACTTTTGTACCATACCTCAACTTTATTTCTGATAGGAATGTCTTTTGCTTAGTAAATGTTCTGGAAAAGTCTTACTATCTTGAGATCTACCATGCACATGAAAAGCAAAATTGTGCATGTGTGGAAAGAACATTTCAGTGGTATCTCCAGAGCTATTGTTTTGTTGCAGTGATTCTTTTTTTGACTTATATATCATCTGCACTTCCACTTTTGCATGCTTGTAACTTGAAGGTAATAATTTGTAATGAGCAAGTCCCCTTAAGCAAACTTGCAATGTCAGTGTGGTGTCTGTACTGAAATGCTCCCTTCTAGCTGTCAATTCTGTTACCAAGTTCTACTGTGGACCAACATTAATGAGTCATGCGGCGGGACTGATTTAAAGTCCAGGTGCTGAGCAAATTAAGAAGTATCAGTTCCCTGCAGTGAAGCAGTAAGTCTCTAGAGTTTCATGAGCCCTTAGGCCCAAATTCCACTCAAGTTAAATATGCTCGTGTACTTATTACTTAACAATGAAAGCTGGATTTGACTATTTTGATGCAACACTGTGAAAAAGAACATGAAATTTTTGGTTTTGTTATTCCTGAACACTTTGATGTTTTTTATTTCCAAATTTCACTCAGTTGGATTTTTTTCAGGCATGGCATGCAAGTATACTATTTTGGTTTTTTTTTTCCTACTTTCTGGAAGGCATCAGTATCTCTCAAGCGTTCCTACCCTCCAACTGTGTTAATTAGCAATGTCAGTGCTTCAGATCAGTTGCACATCACATAATGGGTGGATAAGCAAACCTAAGTCCAGATATTCATCCTGGCGGTTTGCCTGTGATTTTTGCTGTTCTCCATGTGGACTAACTTAGAAATACTGTGTGTGAATTCTTGTGTTGCTAGAAGCACTTGTGTGAAAGCTAAGAAAAGAACCGTTATCATCTTTATACTAAATTACCTGTCCTCAAAATACTTTGTTCCATTAGTTTTTTAGCAAAGAACCACCGCACTGTACAGCCTTTGAAATGAAGGTGGCCACTTGGCTTGTTATTGGTTGTATTGCATGGAAAATATCTCTGGGGTCAGTAACCTCTTGCAGAGGGACAGGGGAGACTGTTGAGAGCAATAGTGTTAAACCACTTCAGATAGGTTTGCTGGAATATGTCTGTCAGAGCCTCAAACTCTTGTGATTTATCCTAAAGGCTAGAAGAAACAAGATCTCAAGTCTTACTACAATCTAAGAATCAACACCACCAGAATTGTCTGTTGAGCAAAAACACAGTCCTTGGCAAATACCAAGAAGTGGTTTTTTGCTATTTACGGGGAATTTATTTCTGGTTTTAAAGTAGAATTTAGGGGAAAAAATAAAAACATTTTCTAGTCAGAACTTCTTGTTGACCAACCGCATATTGAAGGAAAATAATTTTCTTTTCTGTAAATGCTATTTCTGAATGAATTTTAATGATCTTTTTATATTTCTAATTCATGCTTTCAGAACTCTTTGAACACTGAGGAGATCAACTGGAAGGAAATTTGCATGAAATAAGGAAAGGTTAAAAATTAAAGGGCTGATTATGACAACTTCTATTTAAAAAAAAAAACCTCTTTGCCCTCTTCTGTTTAAAACAAACAATGGAGTTCACATTTATACCAATGTTAATGTAGAAATAAACCACCACTTTATGAAACAACTACTGCTTTACTTTCTTTTAACTGTTGAGTTATTACAGTATATTTAGGGCCTGCTTACACCCACTAGGCTCTATTCAGCAGGTGCTCAACAACTTCTTGGTTTGCACAGCTGGCATCCAGAAATCCAAGCAATTCTTTTATCTTGCCATCACCTACCTCCTGCACAACACATTATATGAAATTAGAAGAGATCTTTACAATCTTATTTGACCATATGGGACTTCTGACTGCAGTGTTCAGTAGTTTGAAATTTATTTGCACATGAAAGTTTTGTTGGTTAAAAGAATGCTCAGGGAGAAGGGAATGTATTTTGTCATGGAAAGGGGAATAAGATGTCCTAGTATAAAGCAAGATTGTGCTGGCATACTGCAGCTACACTGGGAACAATGTCTGAAGAAGTGAGATAATTAAAATAGTGATATTGGTACAGGAACAATGTCCAGACTATAGTTATGAATCTGAATCTCCATGGAATGACCTAAAGTCACTTATGAATGGAGTTTTTCAATTGGCTTGTTCAGGTTTTGGCTTGAGAACTTTTGCAAATCTCTGGGCATATGTACACATATTAAAAAAAAATGCAAAGAGCAAAGATAAAAAGCTTATTTACAAAGAAGGATGAAAAAGGCCAACTGCTAAAATTTTTTTACTGTTATTATTTTTTATGAGTGTGATGTTCTTCAGAGTTGTACATTTTTCCCAAAGCTACCACAGCACTGTATATTGTTACATATAGATGGTTCTGTTCTTTTGTTTCTTATTCTTCTGTATTTCAAGATGTCTAGGACGTACCATGTAAGAGCAAGAATCCCTTTACTGGGAAATCCTAGGCTTCTGCTCTAACACAGTTACCTAAATAAGTTAGTAATGATTTTATAGTTTTAATTACCTAAAATAGTAAGTTATTATTAACTTAAAACTAATACTATATGGGATAAAGAATTTGAAAATGGAGATCCTTAAGGCCAATATGTAAATGTATAACTTTTAGTCTCTAGCCATAGCTCTCTACCTGACACTTAATCACTGAGAAGTCCCAGAAGGTTCTCTAAGAGCTGTAACTGCGCATCTGCACATTTCTAGCTACAGTACAAAGCATGATAATTAGGGTTAGGCAAACATTTCTGAATGCATTCCCCTTCTCCCATTCTCATTTGCCCTTCTTTTATGGCTCTTGTAATAAACTGATTTCTATAACATTTTATATTTTAGAACATTTTGCTCTGTACTTCTGTGGATCTGCTTTACAATAGAGTTAGAAGACAAACTGTTTGTATTGAGTATTCATTTGAATGTTTTTCTTTTAATTGGTAATTTAGCACTTTGGATGGAAAATCTACTACTTATGATTACATCAGTGGTAGTCTCTGATTTAATTTTCTTTCACCATTGGGTACCCAGGAACCAGGAGATTTGTGAAAGTGCCTGACTGGTAGAAGAGTGGGAAGAATCATTTAATTTCAGCCTTGGGAAGGGCATTTCAAGATAGCTATAGATCTGCTTGTGCAGTAACTTGTTGTAGAGTAAATAATCATGCAACTTTAGGTTTTCACCAACACTATAGAAAATTATAATGAGTGTATTGAGATGACTGCAGTATCTCGCATACTGTCAGATCAGATTTGAGTGAAAAGATAGCTCTTCAATTTTTCAGCTCCTGTAAAGAATGATTATGAATTTCCTTTTTTTTGGCTGTGGACTTAAATTGTCAGCCAACATGTTCAAGACGTAGGGAGGAAGTTTCTGTAATTACAAACTGAGATTGCAGCGGTCTTGAAGCAAATCAAAGTGCAATTTAGCAGCAAAGCAGCTGAGTAAAATGTGATGGAAATGGTGACCACGCTCTGATTTTACTATAGTCTGCTGTTGCACAGCAGTTTTTTCTCTTTCAAATCAAACTTTACAAACAACAAATGTTGTAAACTATAATTTTTCAAAATATGTAATTATACAGGCAACCAGCTGTTAACAGTGTTGTTCCAGATTTGCATTATTGTATATATTCTGTCTTGCCTTCTTAATTTGTTAAGAAACGATGCATTCGTTTTGTGATAGTAATGGCAGGCTTTCAGTTTGCATAAGCTGAACAGAAATTGTGAAGTTTTAGTACAAATATGTTCTACATTTGATAGATACTGATATATCTCTAGGGTTTGAAGGAATAATATGATCACGGCAACAAAAATACTGACTTCTGAATGTTGCTTTTCTTATTTTTAACTTTTTTGAATGTTAGTTCAGTCAAACAGTCTCATGCATTAATTGAAGAGGTCAGGTTTGTACCTACTTCATTAACAGCTGTTACTAATTAGTGGAGCTTAGTCATTAAGGAACCTCCTGGGGTTTGAGGAGAACAATTTATATTTTTTTCATGGCATTTAAACACACAATACGCTTGTGAGTGGAAAAGTTTCATTTAGGAGCACTTAAGTTTAGCAACATAAGCATATCTGTGGTGGGCTAGACTGGAGCCGCAGATGAATATCCCCAGGATAGGAGGCTCAGAAGAGACCCAGTACTTGAGTATGTGTTCCAGAAGGGGTGATTCAGAGTAGCCTTTTGGGTTGGAGCCGTGCCTGCAGCAGGAGAGGGGTCTGGCCTGCTCTGTGCTGGGCAGGGTTGCATGTTGCAATCTTGACTGCCTCAGTCTTTGGACAACAGTATATGGACTTGAGACTTGACAGCCTCAGTATATGGACAATGTGATGTCTCATAAGAGTACAGGAGAAGAGAATTGTTTCTCCATGGGTTGTTCGGGGCATGTCAGGCCAGGCATGCATAGTGTAATCCATTTGAAAGGTGTGGGCTGGTTGCTCTAATTCATTATTTTCATTCTGTGGAGCAGAACCATTTTCTCACCTTAATCTAGCCCCTGGTTCCCATAGGTAGTAGTATACTTTGTCTCTGTTTCCGGAGTGTGTTACTCTAATAAATCCCAATATTAATTTCAGGAGCTAGGAGGTTGTTTTTTTAGCGTGTGTCATTCCCATCTGTACAAGCTCTGAAGCAAGTCGCCTTGGAAGTGTGGGGACAGCAGTTTTGATTAGTTGCTCTGCTGGGGAGAGAAGAAAGGGGAAGCTTCCTGTTCCCTGTTCCCCTTGAATAGCTGTGTAGGACGAGTCACACAGTGTTGGGCTCACTTGAAGATTAATGTTAGCCTTTTATGAGGTTACTCTTTCTAATAGCATCTTATTTTAATGTACTTGATTACATTACTGGGTCAGTCCTCAAACTTCTTTTGCATATGGCCTTCCAGATCTATCTGGTGATGTTGGATGTAACCTTAATGCATCCCTAACGTATAGTGTTGCGTAGTGCTTCACTGATGGTATGCATGTAATAAGTTGGTTGAGTTCTTCCTCAGAACAGCTGTGTTACATGAGAAGCTATATACTTTAAAATATTTACGCACCATAGAAGAAAAGTGTACAGTTGCAGTTTATGTGGTTATACTTGAAACCACCACCAAAAAAACAAACAAAAAAACCCAAAACAAACAAAAAGCAAAAAATAAACCCAGAGGTGATGTAGTGATTGAACTCACCTGCTAACAAAGAAGTAATTGAAAAGTGAGGAATTATAAATTTGTGAATATGCCACTAATACTAACAACAGATGACCACAGATTTCTCCCTTTAGCATCAGTGAAACATTTTTGAAGGGATATGCCTGCACATGGGATAGATGAAATAGATGTGTCTAATAATTTATTTTGATAGTGAACTGAAGTGGATTTCCTATTCCTTTAGCTCTTGCAGTAAAACAACAGCTTCATGAGAAGGACATTCTCAGAGTGATTTATGTTTTGTTGTAGAGAGCTATATTTACTATACTAACAGTACAGCATAATATTGCGTTTATATAATTACCAGTTGAGACAGGAGTCCCTACCCTTAAAGTATCTTAAATGCAACATGCATTTTATGGAAGCAGTTTTTCTCCAAAAACAACCCCCACCTCCCTGTAATTATTTCTTAGATATAGTTTTAAAAGCCTCAGAAGTAAGTGATCTTCAGCAAGGATGCTTCCTAGCACTATCAAGGTGACGTGTAAGCTGCATCAGAAACAGGGAAAATATTCCCAATACCTTGTCAGGACCTTGCCAATAGTGAACAAATCTGCAATTCCCTTTCGTCTGGTGGCAGAATTTTAACAACTCCTGTAAGTCCATGAGAGGCCTTTCTAGGATATTGCTGATGACAACCTGGTATTGTGTTGGGATAGCTCATTAAAACATACATTGGTGTGGTAGAACAGAGAAGCAGCAGCCTCATTCTTCCCTGATGATGATTCCCCAGAAAGTTCACCCATATAACTTGCCATTAGAGTAATCTGTTTCTAGACAAGCCTCTGTAGTGTGTGGGCATGTGTGACTGTTGTGGGACGTGACAGCTTGCTGCTGTTTCTTGGCTGTTGTAGGGCTGCTGGAGACCTCAACAAACAGGAGGAGTCCAGTGTTATTTCATAAGCTACAGAAGGACAGAGCCGGACGGTGGAGAGCACTTCTGTTTCAAGAAGCATTGGAAGGCAAATTCTCCAACTCAAAATAGAAAGCTGCTGCTAACTGAAAAATTGGCCTATTTTAATCTGGAAAATGTAAAAATATTTTGTCAGTATGGGAAAATTCCTTTTCCCCTCCCATAAATATGTTAAAAAACCCCTTCTTTGCCGATTATTTCAGTTTTTATGGGGGGCCATAGAGGCTCTTAAAACTTCTGAAATCAGCTCTTCTGGGAAGTAAGTTGTGGCACTGGAGCAAAAGCCTCAAGATAATAGGATTGACCAATGGTGAGGAGAAAATATGTGACTGTATCTGAGTGTGCACCCTGTCACATGAAACCTCAGAACCTCATCTCCAGCTACACAGCTGCCACTTGGGCTGGGTACAGAACTAAGAGGTACTTTCTTTGCTGGAACTGAGGCCTGTGGCCTTACCTTCTGTGACTACCCTCACTTGCACCTCTGGATGGATTACTTCATATATCTCATAGAGAGCCTTCATCTGTCAGGAGTTTCAGATTTGCTACAAACTGTGTGTTGGTAGTTTTGATGAGGGTGCCTTGGCATGAGCATTTTCTTGGGCATTAAACTCCCATCAGCATTGGAGTAAGGACTGCGTTGGTTTCATTGGCTGTTAAACTTGGCTGTCAGCTTCTAAAATTCTGTCCTGTTTTTAGAAAGGGATTGTGGAAAGGAACTATATTTATCTACGCCACTGTTACAGTGCTGAGTCCTTTTCACTATTTTCTTGCTACCACTTATTGCATCTTATTTAGAGGGAAAGCGAGATAAACTGTGGTGCTTTTCAGAATATTGCTGGCTTTTTTATTAGCTTTGGAGGGTTATGCCAGGTTGCAAAGTACACTTCTCACATTAAATACAAAAACAAATTAACAACCTCAAAAAAAACTTGCATCAGAACTATTAATTCCTCAAGCATGAATGCTTAACTGAAGTAGTAGTGCTTCCCCTGGTCTTCATAGACTCGCTGCCAATACAGCAGCATCTTGAGTTAACCTAGTGGATAAGAATGATACATTTTAAGATGAGAGGTTCTTCACATGCTGTAAAGCACTTTAAAATGCTAAGTACTTCCATATTTGGAAGTACTTAGCTTTCAGTTTCTACAGTATCTTAATTTAAGAAAAAAAAGCCCCAGAAATCATATTAGGTTCTTGTAAGTGTTTGCTTTTATATTAATAAATCTTCAGGGAAAACACATTTTTTCTGATTGATTTTATAATTTGACACCTGCTTCTTAAGATGATTTTAAAAAACATTTAAAAACAGTGTTAAGCCATCCCATTTGTTTCTATTAGATGCTATCATGTGATAGTAACAAATACACCACTGCCTGCCAGTAATTTCATTAACATTTCAAATCAAAGAATACTAAAGTGTAAGGAGACACGCTTCATAACTGTATGTTTTTTCTGGTATTTCTCTCTTACTTTCAAGGATACTGTAAAAATATTTCATAAGTTATAATGTTACAGACATGAGTTCACTGAGGTTTAAGAATTACCAGATATATGATATCAAACTTTGAGAAATCCATTAAACAATTAATATTTACTTAAACAGAATGAGGGGGTATATTCAAATATCTCAGCCACACAAATCTGCTCTGGAAACAACTGCGTTGTGCTGTCAACTTCAGTGTTCCATAAGTTGTTACATAGTGAAGTAGATATGAAGGATTTAAAATGTCTGAATTCAGCATATAGAACTGATGATGGATGGCAATGAATGGCAGGTGATGAGGGTGTGTGATATTTTTGTTTGTTTTTTGTTACAGTACCTGAGTACTGTACATTATATCAGTCCTTCATAGTTACTTTTTCTACAAGAAGGGGAGTGTTTCTAAAGGCTAAATATGGCTCCTGGTTTGGTATTAGGAAAAAAAAATGGTGAAGCCTGTCAATCTGTGTGGTGGACTTGGTAGAGTTGCAAAACTGTTCGATCCCCAGCCATCGAAATCACAATTTAAATGAAGTGATTTTAACACTTGACTCTTAAGTTTATTGAATAAACATAGCAATTTTTAGTGGAACGGTGCTGTTTATCTTTAAGGGCCAGATTCAGGCTAACTTTAGAGGGATGTTCAGAACCACCAAGTTGCAACTTTATTGCAAAGTTTTGGTATAATCTGATAAATATCCCGTTTAGTCCCCTTCCCTGTGTCTGGTGCCTCTGTCTTGTTTTATTACCATTTTATCACTGTATTACTATCATGTATGCTAAGAGGTTAACATCTCATTGCAGAAAGGTTTGTAAAGCAAAAGCATCTTCACTGACGGAGTGATGGGTTAGAGGACAGCACCAATAAGAGTTTTTTTGTGAAAACAAAGCCACTTTAGACTGAATTCTTCCAGTGCCTTGTGCGTGTTTTCAGATGCAACTATGTTAAGAAGCAATGTGATATGATGGTGAGATGGCTAAGGAAAGATAAAATTATGCAATAACAAAATATAGAGCAGAACCTATTATATTCAGCAGTGATGTACAGTCTACTACCAGAGAGCAGTTCTGTCTTTAATCCCCAGTAAGGCACTATAGCCATTCATTCTAGGATTAACAGTGTAAAAATCTGTCTTATACCCTGTGTCTTGACTTAAAGATACTGAATAATAAAATAAATATTGCGTTTGTGTTTTGTTGGTCAATTGGGTCTTGCTTTGTTCTACTATATTAAAGAATATCTTAGCACACAATAGCAGGCAAGACTATAGCAATACATAGTATAGTAAGTGAGGAAAAAGTATCCATGAGGATAGCACCATAATATTGTTCAAGAAATTTGGAATAATTTCATTGAGTTGTAAAAGAATTTTTTTGGAAATTTTTCATGTGTAATGGTGTTTATTACTTGGGCAAAACTTTTCATAGTTGATTGCTACCCCCTGATGTGTTACTTCATATTTTAATAAGATCTTTCTGTTAATGAAGTAAATTTAGCAGAGTACATGGATGAGGGGGCAGTTGAAGAAGGTGATTGTTTTAATGTCTTACTGTTTTTATGCTCCTCAAAAAGCAGCAAGAGTTGGCAGGCAGACTTACTGTTTGTAATATAAATACACAAATATTTTGAACTTGAAACACAAGTGTATGGGGAGGTGTGAAGATTTGAGGAGTTCTGTCAGATGATGTCACAATGAAAATAGTTTTCCCTTGGAGTGATCTCATCTGTTCCAAAAGCAATGACTGTTGTAGTCAGCTTTTTATTTTTATTTCTTTTACTAGGGAGCTGGTAAAAATCACTCTAGTATGTGAGGTCATAGGAGCTATACTGGTTTTAATCAACTGACAGTTGACTTGGCTAGTTTTTAAATTTAAAATGAGCAATGCTCTTCAGATAGATTTTGAGATCTTCTTTTCTTAGGCCCTGCATTTCATGCTGTCTCTACTCAGAGAAATTTGAGTAAAAATAAATAAAATTTAAAAATAAAAATATAGACTTGCAAAATAAAAATATGCATTCTACACCTTTATTTTTTTTTAGACTTTGTACTGCAGGCTTACAAATTTACTTAAGGAGGTTTAAAAAAAAAATCAAGTCACCTTAAATGTTCACTAAACATCACTTCTAAACTGACTGTGTCACTGCAATCACTATGTAGGAAAAGCTGAGCAGGAAAAAGCTAGGATTAGTGCAGTGCCGTTGTTCTATTAATTGGACAAGGGTTCAGTTTAAAGCTAGATGCACTTTTGAAAAAGGAATCATGACTCTTAAAGTAAGCAGTATCTTAAAGATCTTATTAACCAAATATAAATGAACTCTTGAGCTGTGTGTGGAGGAAAATCCAAAAGACAGATGCGGTCAAATTTCATGCCAAATTTTTGTTTTCAAAACAAATTTTGAGTGTTTTTTCGTTTTTATGATAAAAGTATCCTTAATCATAGCCTAGTGAATACACATTGATTCCAGCAGAACCACAGATTTTTCTGATTTTCATTTTGAAACACTGTATCTAAATGGATTTTCTTTAAATGGTACACAGCTCCCCAGGTTTTCCTGACTTTGAAGATTATTTATATATTTCCTAGTTTAAAAAACAAACAAAAAAATCCCAACACACGCAAAACAAACAACACACCAAACCAACCAAAAAACCTCCAACCAGCTGAACAAATAAACAAAACAGAGGAAGACCCTAAAAAGCAAAAAACCACAAACAAACAAAAAACAAAACAAACACTCCCTAAACCACAAACAAAGCAACCAAAACAACAACAAAACCAAAAAACCAAACTTCTGGTTTTAGCTGAAAGATGCTAAAATTCTAATTCATCTATTAAAAAGGAATGAGATAATCCTGATCTTGGATCACTGTTTTGATTATAATTAACCTCTACTATGATGTTTAACTATAAGGTGAATGGGTTTTTTTAATGCTTTTTAATGCCTTAAATAATTTCAGTAGAATTAAATACACTTTTGTCATGAAGGCTCCTAAATGATTTTATAAGCTTGCAAACTAAGCTCTCTTAGACATACATAATGAGACATTACATCATTTTACCAAGTGACAACATTCAGGTCCTGTTCTTTCTGCTTTTAGTCCTATCTAAATTCTTTAAATGCAAGTAATAGCAGTGTGCTGGGACGATCACTCATATCCTTGGAAAAAACCACTGTGGTATCCCAGTAGTGCCAAGCATGAGGAGGAGCTATATAATGTTTCCTTTTGACACAAATAGTTAAAGACTCCCAGGAGATGGCTTCTCTGTGTTCTCTATCTGGGTTTTCATTTCTGAAGCATTTACTGAAATAAGCTAAGAATGAAATACCACCTGCTCTGACCAGATGGTAAGTTTGTGGGACTTGATCAGATGCTGAGGCTACATGAGTGTTTTGTACAAACAGGGATGGAGATGATCAGTTTTACTCCCAGTCTCATTCCT
The DNA here is from genome assembly GCA_013400335.1 of Eurystomus gularis. Classification (NCBI taxonomy): domain Eukaryota; kingdom Metazoa; phylum Chordata; class Aves; order Coraciiformes; family Coraciidae; genus Eurystomus; species Eurystomus gularis. The sequence continues at coordinate 4,499 of VZZY01020156.1, read as the reverse complement.
TCAGCATAAATATTGCATAGCAACTCAGGAACTTATCATGTATATACAAAGCTTATTAAATTCTGTGGCTTTCATTCACTAAATCTAGTCAATAATACATCAGCATTGCTATTGGTCTGTGTGGTCTCATCTGTGTATTACACGTACTTGGTAACATGCCTGGATAAAAAGATTTTGTTCTACATACATACATTGACATTAAACCTTTAGAACTTCATACTGGTTTTGACTAATGGAGTGTTTAGCCAGTCTGAACACTCTGAGAGTTGCCAACGGTGGATGCCCCAGGATGAGTAAGAACAAGACAGGTGGATGTGGTACTTCCCATATAATTTATTATTATTCTGCTGTTTTGGACACAATTGTTTGGATGTTCATTTTGTATCGATAGATATTTGCTGTGTTTTTTCTCTGAGCTTGTGCGGTTCTCCCCTGAGCTGCATGTCCCTGGCTCATCTTTGTGTAGGAGATACAATTGCTACTGGCTAGTCTTCAGGAATTATAGCAGTTTTAAGCAAAACAGTTAGATGCTATTATTAATGATTAAACTGTTTCCTTTCTGAATGCCTTTTGAAATCTTTGTTGAGTGTATGCTAGTCCTGGAAATTTGACAGTTTGTCCAGTTTTTCCTATGTTCCTTAGAAGCGCTTTTATTTCAGAGAGATCCTTCAGGTTCCTCCAAAAATAAGGGCTACAGTATGGGAATTTGTCTAGTCTTTTCCATGATCAGCACTAACACAAATGAATTTGGTTTTCTGCTGCATTTTTAAGAGCTTCATTTTTTTCTGATCTTCAGCTGGCCTGCAGGTCATGTGGTACCTGCAGGTTATCTGATAGTATTCATGTTCTTTGTGTGTTTGAAGAAAGATTTCTGAGCAGTTATGCGTCCTTCTGATAATTTTTCTTTGAATTTGTTTTTGGTGATGCTTGAGTTTAATAGTTTGTTGTTTTTCTTTTTTAATCCTATGTGCTGTTTTGAACTACAGCCTCAGCTTTCTGAGTTATTTTTGGCTTCAAAGAGGCTTGCTTACCCTTCTGGTTAGCCAAGCTGGTTTCATTCTGCCATTCAGGTTTGCTGATAGTGAGACTCTTAATTGGTAAGATTTTGAACCACACTCAGCATCTTAGTCTGTTGTAATGTAAAGTTGCAACTCTTCTTGTGGGACATCTAACTAGCAGACCCATGAAACATTTCTTGATAATGCTTAAATTTTATCTGTCCTGATGGCTCGTTTCCCTGATGTGTTTTCCTGTTTTCCACAAAATAGATTAATAGTATTCCAAGGGCAAACAAGTTGGATCCCGTCCTGATCCATTAACATTTACCAAAGCGCTGGAAAGTTATCTAGGAGATTGTTAGCAATTAATTTTTCCTGCTGGCTTAGACCTCAAATTCTCAGCCACAAAGTCTGTTTCTTCTTGCAGTGTCTTAGATGCGAAGGGTTGCCCCAACCAGTCCTCTGATGTGCTCTGTTCCCTATTTCCTGTTACTTGTATAGGGAGGAAGGGAAAGAAAATTGCACAAGAAGAGGTGTAGCTGCGAGGCTAAAAGTACCCAGTGTTTACCTAGGAATAATTTGCCCATCAGATGGTTATCCTAGTACTCCTGTATAATTTCATAAATAAATGAGATTTTTAATTTTCTTTTTTTTTAACTGAAATGTTCAAAAGGATATATAACTAATTCCATAACCTTTCAAGACATGATAGTCTCTTGATCCTTAAGGAACTCCTTAAACCCTCAAAACTGGAAGTAAAATTACCTCATGGTGATCTCTCTCTTTTTTTTTTTCCTAGCCGTGAAGTTATGAAGTTGCTAATCCAGTCTTTTATCTTGTATTCACAATTATAATGTCAAGATTGAATAATCTGCCTTTATCTCTAGGGTGACAGCTATGTAGAAACTTCAAAAGGGGCAGTTTTCCCAGCATCTAAGGACTCTTGTTAATTACTATATCTTGAAGTAAAGTGAAATAAAGCAGGATGAAAAATGGTATTTCTTTTTGACAACCTTGTAAGAATAACAGTGATGAAGCAGCACATTTCAAGTACTTCAAGAATGCATTTAACTGAGATCAAGACCATTCTGATCATGGTGCAGGTTAACCTCTACAGGATACATTATAGAAAGACACATGTGGCACTGATGGTTTAGAAATCTCATAATTGGAAATATTTTCCTATTTAAATTGACTGAAATCAGTTAGTAATGGTGTTGATTTACAGCGTGCAGAATGCTTTGTATTTTTATGTCTTCCAAATACAGATTAACTTTCTCTTCTGTTTTCTTGAAGTTTTGTTTTTCATATTCTAGTCTTATGCTGTTTTCACTACTGTTGACCTTACATGAACTAATTAGCGTAAAGCCAGTGTTAATATGACCTGTAGCAAGTACTCTGTTGTCAGCAGAGAATACTAATAGTGTAGTAACTATACATTTCTGCAGGACTGGAGTTTGAAGTTATAGTTTTGCATTGAGCATAGGCTTGTCTATGTGCTACTTCTGGAGAGAGGCTGGGTGAGGCTGTTTAAATCAATCAATGGAGTGATACAGTGGAGGTTGTGCGTGCTATATGAAAGAAATCCTTAGATCAAACCCATGGAATGTAGGCCAGTCAGCAAAAGCTGTGGATGTGCTCTTTTCTTTTAAAGGGCTGTTACATCAATTTACCTCTGAAAATCTGAGGAAGGTTAATGCAAGTAAGCAACCAATTAATCCCTTGTTCATATCAATCTGAAAGTTAATATTTTATGTAGCGTCATAAGTAAAATCAGGCTGAGGTTTTCAGAAAATTGATATCATTTTCTATTTTCTTTTTAAATCCAGTTTCATATAATGCACAACTATTTATATCATGAAATACATAGTTTAAGTCAGTGGATAACTGAGTAAGCTGAACTGATGTTTGTGCTAGAACACCATTTGTTTGATTACTTTTAACTACTTGTGGAATTGTAACTTTGTGAATTAAATATTACATTGGCAATGGCTTTGAGTGGTATTTAAATAACAACTGTTACAGCAGACTACTGTCCATTGCTTCAATATCCTTGCCAATAGTAGCCAATAGATGATGTTCCTAAGGAAGGAGATATTATTAGTACTATAAAGGGCTTAAGCAATTGTAGAGACTTTGGCTGGGTAAGGGGAAGGTTCCCCCTCCTTGGTCACCACAGTTCATATCTCTAAAATAGTTTCCCGGTAGGAGCTATAATGTAACTGTACAGGAGATGAGAATTCTCATTATATGAGCCAGTCATTCCTGCTAACATCCGATCTTGGCAGTGCTGTTCCCCACAAGCATTGGCTTATCTTTGCTGTATTCATTCATTGTGACATCTTTAAAAACAACAACAACAAAAACTAAAAACACCCCAAACCCTGGAATATTAAACTGAGATAATACTCCCTCCTGGCAATGCAAAATCAACAAATGTAACAATCCTTTTGTTAGCATAACCTTGTAATGGTCTCATCCATAAGAAAACAACAACAACAATATCTCTAGTCCAGGCTTTCAGTCTGAGTCTCTCTCCATATAGCAGACAGGAATGCAAATTGTGTGGCATTCTTAGTGTGTATAACATCCCGCGTTCTTTTTACTTATGTAAGAGACTGACATTTAAAGTGGAAGTTTGGTAACTGACTAATTGTGGCTAAATGAGGGGCCGTGGGGCTTTTAGTGAAGGGACTAAAGGAGTTAAGGAATTACCAAGGTGCCATCAAGAAATCACCATGGTTAAAATGAGCCAAAATGGTAACAGGAACAGGGCAGCACTTGTGCCTTTCAGAAAAGAAAAATGTCTATTTGTGAAAGTTTGTAAATTATGTAAAGTTGGGTTCCATCTTGAATACAATTGTGATCTGTGGGGTGTGTTTCAATAACATCTGCAACTAAGAATCTGATGTGTTGCTTTAGGTTGGAATGAAGCTGTTGTTTAAGTTTTTATTACCAGATTCTATTCTAAAAATGCTGAGAAAGTTTAAATGAGGTACCAGAGACCAGGGGTTTTTAAGGTAGTTCTAGTGCTTGAATGGCTTTCAGAAGTGAAACCTTGTACCTGTCGGACATCAGCTTTGTAGTGCAAATTACTTTTCTGAAAGTAGATGTGGAAAATTAGATCACTTGATATTTCCACAGTGGTGTCATTACATTGAGACTTTAGTAAAGGTAATCCTCAGACTGACTTTTATGAAGTCCATGTGAATATGTCTGTGCCGACTAGTCAAAGCAGCGCCTGCAGTATTTCCAAGCGTGTTTATGATTGGAAGCGGTTTAAGTGGGCAAATTCTAAGGTTTCTGTTACGATAACAACTGTTGTAATACGCACAGTAATAAATTAGTGACAAATTAAAAAGACTGAATTGTGAAATTTAGCACATCCCAAACTCTTTGAGCCAGAAGTTATTGCTATTCAGAGGAACTGACAGGAAGAGACATCAGCATGAGGTGAAGTGCAGGCCAAGCATGGAGTCCTTGTTCTTGTGGGAGACCTCA
>VZZY01020155.1:69143-90317 GCA_013400335.1 Eurystomus gularis | reverse complement strand
CGGGAACTTTCCTGTGCGGGCAAGCCCCGGCGCGGCTTGCCAGGGCTTTGTACGGGCGCCGCCGAAGCCGCACCCCTCCGGGGTCGGGCTGGCGACGGGAGCGGGGAGAAGCCAGGCCGGTCGTGCTGCTCAGAACCGCCTGGGCCGAGTCCCGTGCGTGTTTCTGAGCCCTGGGTGTCTTGCTTGTGCTCCGGGCAAGTTCGCTCGCCGCGGAGACCTCTTCCTCTTTCGTACGCTTCGCTCTGGTCTCTGTTTTTGCTTTCTTTTCGAGTGTTTTTGGTCTGTGATGGTTTCGTAACTTCCTTTCGGTGTCTAAGCTTTGAAAAATGACCTGATGCGAACTTTCCAGGAGCCAGATAGATCTGTCTAGACGGCTTTGTGGCCATCCCAGGAGGAGCATTAGCTGGGGCAGAGCGGTGGCCAGGGGAGACGCTGGACAACCTGGAGGTGCCTCTGCCCTTACTGAGCCCCACAGTCCCTCCCTCCGTTCTCCCGGCGCCAGGAACCCCCGGACGAGTTCTGCCGTCGCTCTGCGGGTGCCATCGATGGGATTATTTGTGTGGCCGCGCTCCGAAGCGGGTATCTGAACTGGTCTGGCTGAGAAACCAGCCCGCCTTCCGAGGGGTGTTCTACCGGTCCTTCCACCTCGCTGCGGTCGAACAGCCGTGGTGGCGGATGGAGCGAGCCGCCCCGGCCGTTTGTCTGGGGAGCTGTAACCCCAATACAGCTTTAGCTTGGCGTCCTTTTGCTTCTGCTCCCCTGCCCTTTCTAGCCTCCTGGAGAGCAGCGTTGTTTCATTCCAGCGTCCCACCCAAATACCCACAGGAACACAATGACTCGGTGATCTCCAGAGGTCCTTTCCAACCCCTAATGTTCTATAAACTTCTGAAATAACTTTGTTATTTCAGTTCAAAGCATCGAGGGGTCTTGCCCCATCCTCATCTGAAGCCAAACTATCAAGACAAGCTGGTTGTTGCCTTCCTAGGCTGGCAGGGCTTTGTTTCTGTTTCAGGAGGGGGAGCTTTCATCTTGCCTGCCAAGAAAAAAATCCAAGGAAAACTCCTTTATTATAAAGGAATTATTCCAAAGGAGAACTCCTTTGTTAGAATTAGTTTGCACGGTATTACTGGTTCTAAAGAATAAATGGTTCTATTTACTTCTTAAATTCCGGAAGGTAATTAAATTCCGGCTAAGAAGAAATCTTTACTGGGCAAGTGAACTTCAACACGCCTGTGTAAAAGCCTTTCAAAAAAAATGGAAAATTGGTTTGGTTTTGGGAAACTGATACTCCTGGCATTTGAAGAGGTGTCCTTAGTGCTCTAAATGGAGCATTATTTCCTTTTTGGTGTGCAGTAAGTGGACTCTAGTTTGTCTTGCATCTATTTTCATCTTGCTGTAGGTGTGTGACTTCTTTAAAAAGCGCAGGGTGGTTGTAGCTGACTTTTGTCCTGGTTATACTCTTACAAGTGGGTACGTGCACGCCTCGGCCGCTGTGCAGCCGCCCGGCGTGGTAGGTGTTGTGCCCAGCTCTGGGGATGTTGGGGAGCACTGGGAGAGGATCCTGAGAGCAGCAGTGAGCTTGGCTGGGGATCCAGAAGTCGCGAGGGACGAGGAGAGAGTAGAGGACTGCAATTACACGTCCTCCCGTTCTTGTCTCTAGATTAGTCTTCAAATTTCTGGGAGTTCTCAGTGTCTGCAGATTGTAACTAAAAAAGTAAGAGGTTTAAATAGCGTGGAGGGCTCATGGGGGATGTTTGGAAGCTGTGAGGAGGAGGAGTGGGCTGCCGAGGCCATGTGGTCGGTCTGTTGGAGACCTTTCAGTGCCCGGTCCCTCTGGGCAGGGCTGTGGGGTCCGTAACGCCGCGTTGCCGTGATGTTCTGCTTTCCCAGCACAAACCTGCTGGCCCCGTTTCTCACTGGCGGTGAGCAAAGCCCTCTCCTGGACCTGCAGAAAGAGGCTGTGCCTTGGGGGATTGTCGGGGAGGCTCAGGCGGGTGCTGTGGGTGAAGGTTGCCTGTAGAGATGGAAGGAACGCTCTGGGGGTTATTAGTGACAGCAAACAAAGACAGAAACTAAAATTGCTTATTGCAGGCTTCCTCCCCCTCCTTATTTGTGTGTGTGTGGTCTACGAAAGTCATTTTTTTTTGCTAGTTCTCTGCATCGAGAGGTGGAGGAGGAGGTCCCTCGCTTCTTCCCAGGCCTTGGACTGTGATATGGATGTTGGAGCCTTTCTCCCCTGCGAGCTGGGAACGGGTTTGTGCTGTGGTCTCCAAGGCCGGGGGGATCTGAGCGGCTTCCACAGCATTGGGGTGGACTAACTGGTGACCGCTATAAGTAGAAATCTGCAGTTTAAACGGGGCAATTCACTTTTTACTATATTAACGCTCGGTGATCTCTAATATTGTGTTGTTTAGGTAATTCCTGTGACGTAAAGCACCAAATTGATCATATTAAAATGTTTTGTCATAAAGCAGAGTTAGCTCTTGTGCCTGTCATGTCTTCCTGAGATAGTTTGGGGTTTTTTTTCATATACGTATGTCCTGAAGGATGAAGAAATTAACTGTAGCCTGATGGCTGCAGTCCCCAAGGACTGCTCCCAGCGCGTTCATCGTGCCCAGACCAGTATCTGTGCCTGTAGGAGCTACTCGGTGCTCCGAAAGCCACGTCCTGTCCTGCTGCAAGAGAACATTGGAAAACTCATTTCTTAGGGGGCAGGGAAGAAGAGTGTTTTGTTTTGGTTTTTAAAGCACGAGCAGAGCTTTGTTTCGAAGGGTGGCTGAGGAGAAGGTGGCTTGGGCTGTCCCCACAGACACTAAACCATGTGGAGGTGCCATCACCTGGAAGTCTGGTGGGTTGTTGAGTTTCTGGGACCTGCTTGCACCGGCATCAAGTGTGGAATAACAGGTTCTCTTTCCGCACTGGTGGTGCACGGAGCCGTTGGAAGGCGTTGGCCGGCGGAGCACGGCTGTTTCAGCGCAGCGTGGGAGCCCTTTCTGCCCAGCTGTTAATAAGGCTCAGCCCAACAGCGAGGGGGGACGAGGCGCTTCTTGGCAGCTGTTAGGAAATGGCAGTTGTTGTGCCCGAAGATGGCTGGTTGGAGACCACCTGCTTGGTCACCGGCAGCTGGGTGTAGAGGGTTGGTGGTTACCTTTCGGCTGGCTCCGACTCCTCGTGTCGGTGCTGAGCTCCCCAGGTGGTTCCTCAGTGAGCGGCTTTGATTGAATCCGAAGGAGGGTTTTTCTGTTGGCAGCTCCCGCCTTCAAAAAAGGCACGAGAGTTGTAACCTCAGTGAAAGTGTTTTACTGTTGGTTTCCCTTTCCCTGTTAATAGTGATCTGAGCTGAAACGTTCTTTGTTCGGGGGGAAGGAGAGGGTTTTGTGCGGCACAGAGCCGGGCGGTGGTTATTTGAGGTCAGTAACCACGTCAGCCCCGGGTGTGGGGCTGTCCCTCACGCCTGGGACAGTGGCTTGCCAGCGCGGCTGCGGTGGCAGGCCTTGCTGGTGGAGAGAAGTGATGTCCTCTGCTCACCGCTGCTCTCTTTAAATGATTCGGGTTAGGCCGAAAGGCTCCAGACCAGGCGTGTTTTCTGCGTAGGGACGTGTGGGTGTTTTTTGCATTTCTAATTAGCGTGGAAATGTTGGCAACATCTCAGCTGTGCCAATGGGGCTTTGGTATTTCAGCGCTCGAGCAACGTCCTCTCATGCCAAAGCTGTGTCTGCAACAGGACATTGTTCCTGTCTTCTGGAGTTCGCTTTATTGGCTGCGGAATCACTCAGTGTCTGTCTGTGGTGGAGACTAGTGGAGAACCTGCAGAGATGTGACTTCAGGCCTCTGTGGGCCCCTCAAACCCGCTGTGCGTCCTTCGGGAAATCTTCTTACAGGTCCTGCTGCTTTATCGATCCGTTTGTGTCGCGGGTTAGTGTGCATTGGGAGGGGGCCTTTGTGTTTCCTTCTGAAGGCTTTTTTCCCTTTATTGTTTATGGAAACCTCAGGTAAAGCAATGATTTTCCTGTAAAAAAAACCCAGTAATTTGAAAGATAGTGGCAGTGCAGAATAGCCTCAGGGGTTCTTAATGTTCCCTGATAGCTCCCAGCTGCTGGTGCCTCCTGAAGAGGTAAAACTGGGATCTGCAAGTGAAGGAACGAGTGCCTGAAAAATTTCACGTCTCAGAATACACTTTTCCAGGCATGTTCTCATGTACATGTTTGGGGTTTTTTTTAACAAAGGAAAACATTTGAAAAAAATATTAATCTCCCAAGGGTACCACCTCTTCTGGATGCAGGTCTGTGGCCGAGGCTGCAGCGCCGGGTGCTCCAAGTCATTCTGTATTTACAGCAGGCGGTGATCATCGAATGGCTTGGGTTGGAAGGGACCTCAGAGATCATCTCATCCAACCCCCTGCCATGGCAGGGACACCTCCCACTAGAGCAGGTTGCTCCAAGCCCCGTCCAACCTGGCCTTGAACACCTCCAGGGATGGAGCATCCACAGCCTCTCCAGGCAATCTATTGCAATGATGTTTTGATGACTCTCCTGGAGAGGTTACAAGAAAACCTTACATTTGGACTCTTTCCTTATTGATTTCCATTTTCCACATTTGTTTGCTTGCCTGTATGGAGACTAAGCTCCTTCACTGGTTATCTCTTCATGAATCATCTTCCTGTATTTTATGGAATCCTTGAAGTAGACATTGAGAGAAGCTTGGCTGGAGCGTTGTGCTGAAGGCAGTTTTGTTCTGGGTGCCCTAAAGAATCTGAGTCTAGGGAGGCTGTGGGTTGGGAGGTGGATTAGTGAAATTCCAAGGCTTTGGACTGGTGATTGGGGTTTTGTTTGTTTTAAATGATGGCCGTTAAATACAGGATTATTCCACTGTTAGTAGAAGCCAGCAATGCTGGCTGTCTTGTTGCATTTCATGCATTTTTTGGTGCTTTATTAATTGAAAATACTGTGTTAAACTTGCTGCAAAAAGACTTTTAACCTGTACCAAGAGCCCAAATGTAGCAGTACGGAGTTTTTGTCCCCGTTAAACAAGTTATGAGGGGTTTTTTCTCTTCAGCGTTGCTGCAATGATGAAGGTTGTGTAGCTTCAGAGAAGACATGCAAAAGCTTTTGTGTTATTTTAAAATCTTCCTGGAGCATGCATCGTGTGAAAAACGAAAGGTGTGCTACTACAAGGGGTTCTTTTACTGCGGAAAAAACGTGTCTGTTGATCTAGACACGTATTTAGAGAGAAGGTGCTACAACCAGGTGGCTGGATGGTCTTCAATAGCTGGGCTAAGGTGGAACCAGCGGCTTTGCTTTTTGAATGTGTTTGAAGGTGGCTTGTGGATGTGTTCAACAAAAAGCTGCCCTGGTGCTAGAAATAGGATTATTTAACGCAAAGTCTGGCGCTCGGCCTGCTGGGCTTTTGTTTTCACATGTGTGCAAATCCTCCCATAATACAAGGTGAAATATTTCATTAACAGATCTAAAAGAGCCAGCATTTTTTGGTGATGATCCTTCTCGGTTTAGCAACGCTCAGGACACTGATAAAAAGGATTCTGGCCGAGGTAGCTGTAGGGTTTTAAGCGTTATTCTGCGCCTCGCTGCTGGAGAATTTCCCCCCTCGTAACAAAGGCGAGGGAACAGCGTGTGGAGCCGCAGCACCCGGTGAGCAGGGCTGGGGTGGGGTGGGCTGGATTCAGGGGGACATCCCAGTGAGTCACGCTCCTGGTTTCACCATCCTGAGGTCAGTAATTCCAACACAAATTGTTTGTGCTGCTCTGGTGAATTCAGCACCCGGCGCTTCCAGTCGGGAAGTCATACAGAAAGGAGCTGGTGGCTGGGGGGAGCGTGGGGGGGGTCTAGAGGTTTTTAAAAACCTAAGAGCAAAAGCCTTCATCTCTGCTGGATTCGGCAATGAAGACTGTTGGTGGAGCTTCAGGGCGCTGTGGTGGCTGCTGTGAATTGATGGGAGTTATTAATGGGATAAAACGGTCACAGTTGCCTGCTTGTCCTTTTCCTGGTCTTCGTAGGCTCCTATTTCTAGAGTCGGTTTTATACCCCGGGCAGGATGCTTGGGGAGTCTGGCGGGTATTTGTGTCCTTTGAGTCATGAGGATTAATTTCTCCGACGTGTCCATCTGCCTCTTAATAAGCACCAAAGGAACTTGCATCCCGAGGTCGTCAGCTACTGCAGAGTTGTCATGGACAAGGCAAGGTCTTGGTAGTGTCTTCTTGCTCCATAGATGGTGCTCAGAAAGTGTCGTTAGATTGGACTGTTTAACGCCACCATGTTAAACTCTTGAGGGTTCTGGCTCTCTGTGCGTTTTTTTAAGGGGCTTTTGAAGAGTCTGGTCTGAGGGAAGAGCAGAGGTCTCGTGGTGTTAGCCAGGTAAATGACTCTAGGGTAGCTAGGGACATGGTTTAGTGGCAGACTTGGTAGAGTAGGGTTGTGGTGGGACTCAGTGATCTTAAAGGTCTTTTCCAACCTAAATGATTCCATGATTCTAATGCTGCTCCTTATTCTGCATGAACGAGTGATGTTCATTCTACTCTCAGAAGTCTGGCATGATGGGATTACACCCAGCCAGTGAATATTGTGATATTAGCAGTAATGAGAACTCAAAAACCACAGGACTTTTTTGACATTCCATGCTGTGCTTCCCCCTTTTACATCAAGGCGTTTTATTAGAGGTAGAACCTTGGGGAGATCTTTGGAGCGTCACAAAGCATTGCAAGTGGAGTTGTCAGGGCTGGTTTCTCTCTTTGTACATGACATGCTCTGTCGTAGGATTACTGCGCTGTAGGTGATTACAGAAGGAGCCTGTAAAGTCGCTGTAGAAGGCTTTGAGTATGTGTGGGTCCGAATTAGGCTGTTCCTTTATTAGCAACTCCTGATCAGATTGGAGTAGTTAATCTCTAGCTATAAAACACTGAGGAACCGGTGATGATTCCCAGATATGTGTGTATTTTAAGACCGAAGCTTGAAAAATGGTTGTACTTGGTGCTCCTCCTTTCCATGCACCCCCCCTCCAGCCGCACAGCGATCCTTAGATCTCAGACTGTGCTCTACAACTGATAAAGTGCTCTGGGGAATTAGTAAACCAGTCTTTGTGGTTTATTATCCACTCTCCCAACTAAGCGCATGTGTTTTTTGTCTTCCAGTATGTTCAGGCAGATGCTCCTACCAATAAAACACTGGCTGGGCTGGTGGTGCAGCTGCTGCAATTCCAGGAAGATGCCTTTGGAAAACACGTCACCAATCCTGCCTTCACAAAGCTCCCTGTGAGTACTGGGGTCAAACGTGCTGCTGTTAGAACGGCAAATTCTGTTCTTCCTCTGGTATCTGTGCTGCTGGCGTGATGGGGAGGTGGGTGCTTCACCCGAGGCTCCATGGAGGCATCCTCTGGGCAGGGTGAAATGGCACGCTCCTCCTTAAACGGGGTTTTTCCATGTAATACACTTATTTTCTGTACATTTGGAAATGATTTCCTGAATACTGTGGAAAGGCTTTAATTTCTGCTAAGATTCTGAGTAAACTCCTAAATTTTAAGTCAAGTCTGTTTGGACAGATGCCTCCCAAAGCGAGTGAACAACTTGTGCTTTCCAAAGCAAACACATTTCCCCTGGGCATTTCTGTTGATGAAATGTTGAACTTGTAATGCTGTCAGCGCTGAAAAATGGCTTTATCGTGTTCACACAGTTACCTAATTAGCCTGAGATTGTCTTCCAGTGGCACAAGGTGTTGGTGTAGAGAAACAACCTCAACATGCTGGAGTGTGGCCAAAGAAAGGCAACGGAGCTGGGGAAGGGTCTAGAGCAGGAGTGTGGTGAGGAGCGGCTGAGGGAGCTGGGGGGGTTGAGCCTGGAGCAAAGGAGGCTCAGGGGAGACCTTCTGGCTCTGCACAACTCCCTGCCAGGAGCTTGGAGCCAGGTGGGGTCGGGCTCTGCTCCCAAGGAACAAGTGACAGGACAAGAGGAAAGGGCCTCAAGTTGCACCAGGGGAGGTTGAGGTTGAAGCTGAGGAAGAATTTGTTGGTGGGAAGGGCTGTGAAGGGCTGTGCCAGGCTGGGCAGGGCAGTGGTGGAGTCCCCATCCCTGGAGGGGTTTCCAAGGCGTGGAGATGTGGTGCTGAGGGCCAGGGGTTAGTGGTGCCCTGGCAGTGCTGGGGAACGGGTGGACTCTGATTCGAAAGGTCATTTCCAACCTAAACTATTCCATGATTTTAAGGGTTGCTTATCTAAAGCTTAAACTTGGCACATCTTTAGCAGTAGTACCCTAGTGATTGTGTTCAGAGATCAGCCCTGTTGTGCTTGGAACCCTGCCTGCCACCAGAAGAACCTTGTCCATGAAGGCATGAAGCCAAAACAACTGACAGAGGGAAGAGGGGTGCAGCAAAGGTGAGGACAAGGTGGCAGAGGGATTTCAGGTGTGAAGGGCAAGGACTGCAGTGGTGTCAAGCACCCAGTTGGCCAATTCAGGGTAGGTTGTGTGGGCCAAGATGACTGTCACAAATCTAGGGTTCTATTCAGAAATACGTACTAAGCTGGAAATATTTATAACAGATTACAGTATCATAAACTGAGAACTTCAGAAAGTACTCCTATCTTCTTGGGTCCACCACGTAAAAAACACAATATTTTATTATTTTATGGTGATTTTTTTCCCCAGATGTTTTGTTTAGATGACCTCTTTGGTGAGGAGTGTGGATTCATGCAAGTTTTCTTCAGAAGAGGGGTTTTCAGACTTAGTGAGTGAATCTCTTGGTGCGTAGGAATGCACAGAGAAGCCCCACAAGGTGGTTGGACTGGATGATCTTAAAGGTCTTCTCCAACCTGAATGGTTCTGTGATTCTCAGATGCCATTAAGGTGTAACCATCTGTTCCGCTCTGCTCACCTGACATCTCAGTGGTGACGAAAAGCTTTAGGGACAGAGGTGAGCATTGCAGTGCTTTATTTTGTTACGGCATCGTAGACCGTAAAGCCATACCTGCATTCAGCAAGTTAATAAACTGCTTGAGTGCTCTCCAGTCTTAAATCAATTTGTCTTATCTTAAAAATGGGTAATAAAGATTTCAGTGGCATCATAAATCCATTGCTCCCGTGTTTATTCTTGCTGTTTCAAGGCCTAATCTGATCAAATTTGCTCAGTTTAAGATTACAGCAGTTGGATCTCTCTGCTCACAGTTCTTTCCAGCAGAAGACAACTCATCAGTACCTGGTTTTATGAGGAAATGGAGTGTGTGCTCTTTAAGGCGAGGTTAGCGTTCACTTTTCCAGACGTGGAATTCGAGGTTCAGGCTGCAGAGGAGGGTTTGTTGTTCTACCTTGGCGTTTTAAAGACTTGCAGAACGCTTCGGTTCTACGGGGCTGTGTCTGACTTGAAGAGAAGGGAGGCAGGGGGATGCCTTAAGTGATGCTGATGGTCTCCAAAAATATATCGGGAAGGTGTTGCAGACTTCTACTGAAAAGAAACAGAACGAAGGTGAAAGTGTTTCCCTCATCGGTGCCGTTTAGTTGAGATTACGTTAGAATTGAGATTGAGAACTGCAAACCCCAGGGACGTGACTCAGCAGGAGCACTTGCTGATGAGGGGCTGTCAAACCGAGGTTGTTCTTCTAGTTCCCATTAGAACCTTTGTATTTATTTTCCACATACTAGCCCGTGTATCTCCCTTTCCTCCTCTGAAGCACCTGCTCTGCAGCGCTGGAGCAGTCAGCAGCAAGAGGAAGCTGGTCATCAGTGTATGAGGTAGACCTCTCTGGCCTGCACTGCATCTGAATGGCTGCAGAAAACATCTGCTGAAGTAAAGTTCAGTCATTTTTCGTAGTACTTTCCATGGATGACATAGACCTTACAGTGAGAGGAGGTTCTTAACTCTGGGTTTAAGCCCCCTGGAGTACAGGGTCTGTGGGGACATCTGGAGTAAGTGCAGGACTCTTACAGCTTGATGTCGGTGCCTGTCTTCTCATTATTGCATTTAAATGCCTATTTCTGACCTTACTGATGCTCAAAGAAGAAAAAGCTCATTAATCTCTTAAAGCAGTTTTGCGTGTTTAAAATATTAAGATATTAGCTCTTAAACTGGCAAATTAAGGCCAGCTGATCTTCATTGCCTTGTTATGATAGATTTGGGGTAAAAATGTTGAAGGGCATCCGGTTTGACAGCTGTGGCACTTCTTTGGGGTGATGGCTTCAAACTGGAAGAGGGGAGATTTAGATTAGAAATTAGAAGGAAGTTCTTCACCCTGTGGTGAGACCCTGGCCCAGGTTGTCCAGGGGGGCTGTGGCTGCTCCATCCCTGGAGGTGTTCAAGGCGAGGCTGGACAGGGCCTTGAGCAACCTGGTCTAGCAGGAGGTGTCCCTGCCATGGCAGGGAGGTTGGAATGAGATGCTCTTTAAGGTCCCTTCCAACCCAACCCATTCCATGATTCTGTGGAACGTGTTTTGTCTAATTGTTAAAAGCAATTTCCTTTTATGCTGGTAGTAAGGACCACAGTTCAATGAGAGGGTCTTGCTAGAGTCTGCTGGTGCTTTAAAAAAGTGGCTTATGTCTGCAAAAGATTTGTATACTGGTTTTAATGGTAGGTTTGTGGCCTCCTGCACTGGGCTGCAGAATTGCCCCAGCAGTGCCGAAGAACGTGGCCTTGTCATTGGAAGATTTGATGCGAGCTGCTGGATGAAGTTCAGCCCCTGAACTTGAGGTAGGGGACACTGGATCCCACAGTGGGATCGACAGTTTCCCGCAGTGCAGTGAGGCGAGCTTTGCTGCGGCCATTTCGTTCGGTTGTGTGATAGCTCCGTGGTGTCAGCAGACAGGGAAAGCTCGATTCTGGATGACCACACACATGTAGGACAGCTGAAGATAAGCAGCAGTAACTTGCATGCTAGTGCTGCAGAAACACTTCCTCAGTCTCCTGGCTTCCTCTTGAGATGGGTTTTTCTTTTTGGAGCAGCCAGTGTTGACTTGCCTGGTTGTTCTCGGAGCCAAGTCTCATGGCAATCAAATCATTCAGCGTGTTAAAACGTTTTGGTGTAGTTGAAGCTTCTGATCAGAGACCGCTCCATCCAGCGAGGACTGGAGGTTGCTAAGAATAGTACTGGAATACAGACGGCTCGTCAACTGGTGCGTGCCTGCATGGCAGCTCGGAGCTGGCCGTGCACGGTGGGGCTCTGAGCAGATGGTGGACCAGGAGCAGTTCTGCTCTTGTTGAATGCTTATGAGGCATCTTTTTTATGTTGTTCTTGGACACTGGTGTGTTTGATGTCTCACAGAACTGCTCTGCGTTCTGTTAGCAGCTCCAGAGCCAAGGAAGGAGATGTTTCCCTTACAGCCCGTGCTACCATTTTAGCTGCCTGGCTGCAGGATGAACTTCAAATGCTTGTTGGCCATGCCGAGGCTGTCTGCTCTTTGGCGTCCGTTCTGCGTTAGCAAATACTCCTGAGGTGTGATGTAATGGGCTTTAAAGAAGATCACAGAAAGGTTTGGGTTGGAAGGGACCTTAAAGAGCATCTAGTTCCAACCCCCTGCCATGGCAGGGACACCTCCCACTAGAGCAGGTTGCTCCAAGCCCCGTCCAACTTGATCTTGGAGGCATCAAGTGATGGAGCATCCACAAACTCCCTGGGCAACCTGTGCCAGGGTCTCACCACCCTCACAGCGAAGAACTTCTTCCTAATTTCTCATCTAAATCTCCCCTCTTCCAGTTTGAAGCCATCACCCCTCATCCTGTCACTACAAGCCCTTGTGAAAAGTCTGTCCCCATCTTCCTGACAGGCCCCTTTAAGTACTGAAAGGCCATGAGAAGGTCTCCCTAGAGCCTTCTCTTCTCCAGTCATGGAGGTATCAGCCTCATCTTTCACATTTTGAAGCCCGACAGAAAAGGGGGAGCTGTTCTGTGATATATCAAGGCCCATCCAACCTCCGTTCATCAATTCTGTTACATGTTTTTCTGCTTCCAGTTCCAAATCCCGTACAGAGAACCTCAGACACCCTGTGAATCGTTTCAAAATAGGTCGTGGTGTTGCCTCTCTCTGATCTGGGCGCCAGCTGAGCTATCTGGCTGGTTCTCCAGTCTAGGATGATTTTGGCAGTACCTTGCCTCTTCCGAGCGCGTACAAACATCCTGACCAGAGGTGGTAGTAGAACAGCAAAGATAACTCCAAACTCAAAGTTACCAGGAGAAATGTACCTTTCTGTGTAGGAAGGCGTCCAGCTTTTTTAGTAACCTTTTCGAGAAAGGACTTGGTGGGACTCGTTAGAGCTTTTCCATCTCCTCGTGCTCCTGTTTGTGAACATGTGGCTCGGCTGCACTCTGCCAGAAGAGGCAGTGGAGAAGTGAGTTGGGTTTCGTATGTTAGGGCCCATCTGCACTGTGACCTTTTCAGCTCTTGACAAACAACTTCTTGTCGTGGTGGAGGAGGGCCATGGATGGAGAGCTTCAGGAGCCAGTCAGTACAGAGCCTGCCTTGTAGATGTTCATTCCTAATGATTTGGTTTGGTCTGCTTCATGCAGATGAAGAGCTTCTTAACTGACAGCTGCGATTTTTAGGTTTAATTTGCTGTGAAATGGATGTTCAAAGAGTACTTTGGGTTTCTGTTTTAGAGCGACGCGAGGGGGTTTTTGCAAGCTGCTCACGTAAGGAAGGCCGTGGAGCTCGGGCTCTGCTTGCAAACACCAAGAGTTCTTCTTAAACCAAATGCATTTAATCTTCTTGAAACATTTTTAAAGGAGCACATTAAACTCCTTGACTGGAACACCTGCCTTGTGAGGAAAGGTTGAGAGACCTGGGGCTGGTTAGTCTGGAGAAGAGAAGCCTGAGAGGGGATCTAATGAATGGGGATCAATAGATGAGGGCTGGGGGTCCAGAAGAAAGGGGCAACCTCTTCTCACTTGTGCCCTGCGACAGGACAAGGGGCAATGGATGCAAGCGAGAGCACAGGAAGTTCCACCTTAACATGAGGAGGAACTTCGTGACTATGAGGGTTCCAGAGCACTGGAACGGGCTCCCCAGAGAGGTTGTGGAGGCTCCTTCTCTGGAGACTTTCCAGACCCGTCTGGATGCGTTCCTGTGTGACCTGCCCTAGATTCAATGGTCCTGCTTGGCAGGGGGGTTGGACTCGATCTCCAGAGGTCCCTTCCAACCCCTGACGTTCTATGATTCTGTAAGTGGTTCATTTGAAAATTAAACTATGCATTCACTAAGTTAAATGTCTAAAACGCAGCTAGCAAGTATGTGTTGGTTTAAAATAATGACCTAAAAGCCAACGTCACTGTGTTTTCACTTGTCTTTTGGGTTCCAGGCAAAGTGCTTCATGGATTTCAAAGCTGGAGGTACATTATGTCACATTCTTGGTGCTGCTTACAAATATAAGAATGAACAGGGCTGGTAAGTTTTTATTTCTCATTTATACACCTTTTGCATGAAATCGAGCACTTGCAATGCCGATGCAAACTACTCAAAGTTTACTACTTCCTGGAGAATTGGGTAGGCAAGGGAGTTGGAGATGGGAAGAGGAAATTTTTTGCCTGTTTTGCTGACGGCAGCTTTTTAAAGACACATCCCCACACTTCTAAATTGTAAAGATAAGTTGCCCAAGTTTCAGGTCCTGAGCCTGGAGGTTAGGAGTTAATTACAAGCCTGGGGCTTTTTTTGTGCTTGCCGTATGACCCAGCAAATCAACCAGTATCAGAGTCGCTGTTTCCTGTCCCCAAGACGTAGATCTGTTACTGTAGTGAGCGTAGGCTTTGGGTATAATTGGGAAAACATCAGGCATTGCTTAGATACTAATAAATGCTGAGTTTTCCACCGCTTATCAGCCCTCACAGATGGGGAGTGGAAGTGGTTAAAACACTGCCCACGTAGCGGGATTAAAGCTGTTCGTGTGACATCGCAGAGGCGTTTTGCCCTGCGCGTTTCTAAGTTATAATCCTCTTTCCAGCAAGAATTACTATATTTGAGAACAGAGGAAAAGATCTGAGGATGACAAGTCGATAGATAAAAGTCAGCAGAGATGTTCCTGTACACAAATTCCAACGGTTTCCGATTGGGCGCTGTGCAGACCGGTGACAGCGTTCCTGGAATTACCTGTTACCCACAGCAGCAAATTAGAAGGCAAAAACGAAGTTGATTTGGTGTGGTTGGTTGTTTTTCGGAGTCATTTATACTCACATCAGCTAAATGGCTATACTGGAAGGCTGGGATGAGTGAGTTGCTCTCGGGGCTTCTCCTACTCCAGCACTGCCCACAGCCAGGACGTGATACGTGGCTGTGGGGTTGTGTGGCCTGACCTTCAGCAGTGTCTTGCTACCTCTTTGCCTTGCAATAAAGGAATGAAACAGCTCCCGTTTCGTGAATATTTAAACACTCCAATTTTTTTCCCAAACCAATTTAGTTTTCAGTCACTGAAACTTGTCAGCCGCGCTCCGACACGTGGTTGCCTCCTCTCTTCTCCCTTGCTTGCCGATTCCCCAAACCTAGTGTGGGTAGTGCCTTGTGTTTGTGCATGTGGGATGTAGAGGGAAGTAATCCTTGAACTTTAACTCTGAGGATCAGACTTAGAGCTTGGAATGTATCCTTCACTGACTCAACCAAATAATACGTGGTGTTTTGCCTGAAATGATGATTGATTTTTATTTTTTAATGGTTCGCATTGTCGCTCTTGCTTAACCTGTTTGTGAATGATCTGTCTTATAGGAGAAGTACCTTTCCTCGGCATAATAGGTATGTCTGAAAAAGGCACTTACCCAGTGCAGCTGGACATACCTTGTCTGTCACTGCAGCTCAAGTAGTCCTTTGCCAGAGCCTGTCGGGGGGTGTCAGTTAAGCTAAGGACAGGAAGAATTAGTGCTTCTCTTTTGCCTAAACAGGCAGCAAAAAAAGAAGTGCTGTTTCTTAACGTGCTGACGTGCTTCTCTTTAACCTGTGGGGTTCAAAACCAGGCAGGAATTTGGGAAGATCTCTTGTGTTAAATGAATACATAATAACAGGTTTTAGGCAACCAAATAGAAAAGATTTGGGTCAAACTTCAATGCTTTAAGTGGCTGTTTTGTCGGTACTGAAGACTTTATTAGGTGTTTAGCTTAATTTCTGTTTATTTGGCATTTCTCATCCTTCACTGCCTTGAAACTTGCTTTTGGGAAGCATATGTTTGGATATAGACTGTGCAGCTGTCAGTGGCTGAGCACTGGGGATGTGGTTTGATTTTGGCTCTTAAATACGTATGATGGGTGTAAAATATTTCATTAAATTGTTGGGCAATGAACCGACAGGCTGACTACTGGCTGGCCTTACCTGTAGGAGTCATTGTAACCCTCCCAACATGCACAACGCTCTTCAAAGAGGTCGAAATCTCTTTTTAAATGGAAAGACGACTCTAATAAATATGCCAGGTTGTTTTCTTTCACTTTTATGCCATGTCCTTCGCGGGAAGGGTGGAGTCTGTAATGCTGCTGTAGGAGAGAAGCTGTCATCCACTAAGAGTGGGTATTTCTAGTGCTGCCCATCACTTCACGCAGCGTGTTTACACGGTACCCCCTGCGTGGGCAGCTCCCTCCTGAAAATACCAGAGAGCCTCGAGTGAAGGAAAACACGAGGGTCCCAGCTGAAATGTCTGTTTAATGTAGTGGTGTCATGTTGGTGTGATGCCGTGGCTCTGTGGGAGGGAGTTTTGTGACTAAAAACCAGCCTTGCTCTGGCTTACGTTCATTGTGTACTGATAAACTCCACAAATGGATTTGATGGGTGACTGGAAACAAGCGGGTGCTTAAAAGAAGCAGCCCCAGGAAGAAATTCCTGTGGTGTAAGTTGGGCTGTTAAAGCGTGTCAGTCACCGCGTGGTCATTACGTGCGTGGCTTTTTCACCGTGTGAAGCGTGCGGGGCGCTTGTGGCTTTACACCCTGAAACCCCCTCTGCCGGCGTCGCCGCTCCTGACCACCGGCTCAGCGCTCCAGTTACGGGCGTTTTCAGACTCAGCAACAGCTTTTCCCAAAGCCTGGCAGGTGCTAAAGTGCACCAGACGGTGTTTTACATCTAAGAGTTGTCAACCCGTTATCTCAACTCACCATCCTGCTTGGGAAAAGGCTGAATTGTTAAGGGTCAGGCCCCAGATCTGTTTCAGCGGCTCCTGCAGCACCACTAGTGGTGGTTGGTGGTGGTGAGGCTGGGTGCTGGTGGTGGTGAGGACACCAGCGGGTGCTGAGCTTGGCGAGGCACCGACCTTAGTGCTGGTGTTGTCCTGCCTCTTGGGGGTTGCCGCTCAAAGTCATAGTTTGAGTTGATTCATCTGTGACTTCTGAACACGTGTACGGTGTGGGTGGATCCAGCAGAAGGCCTTTGGGGGGCTCTTGTGGTTCTACCCACTAGGAAGTCTCAGTTTTTTGCATTATCCCCCCTCTTCTCTGATAGACACTTACACCTGCGTTGTTATTTCAAGATTTTTGATGACTTTGTCAATGAAGTCGTGAACTTTAAAGTACGAGAGTCCAATGAAGACGATCACAAAATGCTGACGTGGATTATGAGCTACCCGTGAGCTGGGGGTGGCTTGTTCTCCATTAGATGGGTAGCTTCGAAAATCAGAGGTGGGCGAATTGCTGTGTTTTTCCTGGATTAGACTCTGGGGCTGGTGGATGGGAACAACTGGAAGTAAGAGAAACTTGAGAGCTCCGTCATAAACGTTCTCATCTAGTTGTTGAAATCCATCGTCAGCGTTTGATGACGTTTCTGTTTCATTATCCTTTGTGGCTGCAGTGGGATGCACAACCCTGCTACAGGGGGTTGTTGGACAACGTCAGCCTTCATTTTTCCTAAACACTTCTCAAATCAGTCGTGGTTTGTTGATCTGGTTCGTTGGGGCTCTTCCTGTGAGGGCTGCCAAGTGAAGCAAAACCATTTGTGATTGTGCTGTAACTGTTCCTCTGTAGCTGCCCTGATACACTGTTTATGTGGAACGTGAAAGATTCTTGACTGCTGAGTGGAGGAGAGCTGAATTTTAATATTTTTGAATATTTTTCCTTGACAGGCGGAGGTTTGACCTGCAGAATCCATCCCGAATGGATCGGAACGTGGAGATGTTCATGAACATTGAGAAAACACTAGTGCAGGCAAGAAACTCATGTACAAAACTGTTCACGCGCTCAAGGCGAAGGAGTCAGGGAGTCTCATCTGTAGGAACGTTACAATCCTCCCTCCATCTCCCACCTGTTTTAGTCTGTATTACCACTTGAAAACTTCAGAATGTTCTCACTGGTACTCTGTGGACGTGCAGAGGCTGTCTGTGGGGTAGGAGGACACATCCCCAGTGTCTCCATCTTCCTGGGAAAGAAGCACCCTTAGGATGGAGTTCTGTCCATGTCCATTCCGTTGCTGGCTGGCTTGAGGCTTCCAGCTTGACTGTTTTCAGCTGAGGGTACATTTTAGACTCTCCTACTTGCTTGGTCAAACATCTTAGTCCCAGAATAAAGCAGGTAACAGCTTTGCAGAGTCTAACTTGAAGTTACTTTTTTTTTTTTAACTGCTATGTGTGAATAACAGAAGATTTTTTCCAAACTCTGTACACTGAGCTTGGTTTTGGTATAGCCAAGATGTGGCTTTCAGGCGCTTGTTAAACAGGGAAATAGGAGGGAAAAAGGAAAATACTCTTATAAAAAACAAGTGCCTTGCATGGCGGTTTCAATACATCATAGAGCACATGTTAAAATTCGGAATAAGCCAGAGGCATTCCTGGGAATAGCACCGGAGTCCACCCAGCCGCGTGTCGGCGCGGCGGGACACGGCAGGTTTGGAAGCTGATATGTACGGAACTTAAATTCCCGTTCGGACAAAGTCCTGTCAGGAAGTCTTTGCCATGAAAGACGTGACTCCCATCAAAGCTGGTGCTGTGAGAGCAGGAACGCGAGCACAGCTACGCGGGGCCACCTTCCCTTTCTCCTTGGTCTCTGGCAGCAGATCTGCAGGGACCAGGAGGAAGCCCAGGGTGAGCACGGGGAGGCGTGCAGAGGAGACACCGCTGTCGCTGTGGGCTCTGGAGCTGCCATCCGTGTGCTCAGCACGGGCTGATGTGTATTCCTCTTGAGCTTTTTTCAAGCATTGCTGATCTTAGTATGGATTTTTTTGATTGGTCACAAGTAGCCCGTTAATTTCTTATTTAACTTCCTGTTCTCTCCACCAGAACAACTGTCTGAGCAGACCGACCATCTACCTCATTCCAGATATAGAACTGAAGCTGGCTAATAAATTGAAGGATATTGTCAAACGTCACCAGGTAACTTAAACAGCATATCTTAAAACATTGTCGGTTGAAATACATTTATTTGCCTGACTTGCCATATCCGTTACATCTCTATGGTGCCTCACAACACAAGGCAGCAGCGGCACGGCCCCAACAACCAGAAGTCTGCTGTTTGTGAAATGGCGTTAATCATCATCCTGACGTGGAGGTTGAGTCGTGACCCTGTTCTAAAAGCAAATCTGAAGTGGGTGTTGAGGTGAAAAGCAGTTCTGGTGTCGCGGTGAGCTGGCTGCAGGCCCTGGCCCATGTTGTGGTGGGTACCTGCTTGTATCAGTCAGAAGCTCGCTGTCCAGATCTGCGACCAGAGGAGGTCTTGTGTGACACAGCTGTTCTGGACACACAGGGCTAGCAGAAAGAAGCTTTCCTCTTAAAATAATTCCTACATTTTTCTTTTTTTACCTTCTTTTTTTCTTGCTTGTGCAGAACAGAACACAAGCAACAACACTCTCTTGCTTGTGAGGTAGTTAGTGTGTTTCCAAGAGAGTCGACATCTTGCCATGCCATTGAATATACTCAGTGATGAACTGGACAAGATTCATAGAATCATAGAGTGTTAGGGGTTGGAAGGGACCTCTGGAGATCGAGTCCAGCCCCTGCCAGGCAGGACCAGAGAATCTAGGGCAGGTCACACAGGAACGCATCCAGACGGGTCTGGAAAGTCTCCAGAGAAGGAGCCTCCACAACCTCTCTGGGGAACCCGTTCCAGTGCTCTGGAACCCTCACAGTTCCTCCTCATGCTCCACAGCTCCTCATGCTGAGATGGAACTTCCTGTACTCTCGCTTGCATCCATTGCCCCTTGTCGTATCGCAGGGCACGAGTGAGAAGAGGTTGCCCCTTTCT
The DNA here is from genome assembly GCA_013400335.1 of Eurystomus gularis. NCBI lineage: Eukaryota > Metazoa > Chordata > Aves > Coraciiformes > Coraciidae > Eurystomus > Eurystomus gularis. The sequence goes on along the minus strand of VZZY01020155.1, from coordinate 71,203 downwards.
TCTGGACCCCCAGCCCTCATCTGTTGATCCACATTCATTAGATCCCCTCTCAGGCTTCTCTTCTCCAGACTAAGCAGCCCCAGGTCTCTCGACCTTTCCTCATCAGGCAGCTGTTCCAGTCCCCTCACCATCCTCGTAGCCTCTGCTGGACTCTCTCCAGTAGCTCTCTGTCCCTCCTGAACTGGGGAGCCCAGAACTGAGCGCAGGACTCAAGGTGAGGTCTCAGCAGGGCAGAGCAGAGGGGCAGGAGGACCTCCCTCCATCTGCTGGACACACTCTTCTTCATGCACCCCAGGAGACCATTGGCTTTCTTGGCCACAGGGGCACATTGCTGTCCCATGGAGAACTTCTTGTCCCCCAGGACTCCAAGATAGCTTCACCTCTTAAAAACATAAACAGTCTTTTCACTTGTCTTGGGAGAAACACCCCAGAATGGGGACTCCGGATGGTCTGATAGCCTTTTGTGTTCTGGTCTCGGCCCTCACCAAAGTCAACTTGTTTCTTCTCCAGGTTAAATGTATTTCCTGTGTCGTGACTGAGCCATTGTCTCGACTTCCATTGTGTGATTTTTCACAAGTTACTCTTAATTATTCAGCTGATCCAGGATGCTTGCTGTCGCTTAAATTAGAGTTAACGATTCCGTTTTCCTTTCGGAAGGGAATTCTGTGGCGAGCTCAAAGCATGCTCTGTCTGGGAATGATTTAAGGGGCTTTGAAAGCAGCCAGCTTTGTATTCAAATGTGTGAAGAGCTGAAAACAGAGGTGTCAGTAAGATGTTTGTTCTCTCTGCTGATGAAGATGCTGTTACTCTTTCTGGTAGTCACATTTCTTTAAAATTTTCTTTATAAATGTGGAGGATTCTTCTGAGAAGAGCCAGAATAATAATTTCAGAACTTGAAAGCAGATAATGGGTGAGATTTAGCACTTATATCCACTTGCTTCAAGAAAAGTGTTTTGTCAGTAGAGAGCTCTTCCATCTTGTTAGGTCTTCAGCTTCCAGTCACTTTTGGTTTGGCAGAGGCAGGGAATAAGCCTTGCAACCTGCTGACGTCTTCCAGAAAGCTGTTTTGACATCCTTTGTTTTCAGTCAAGGTAGCATCTAAGAGAGCCTGCCTGTTCATCTGCTGCGTGCTGGGTTTTTGGAAGCTCCCTGGGAAGTAGGGGAGACTTCATGATCTGATTGACAACACTCAGATGTGGGGAAGCGTCGTCAGCTCAGGGGGATGGAGAGAATTCCCATTGTTGTTCCTTAACCACTTGGCCTTGTTGATGCCAGGGCTCTTTCCTTTTCCCTTTGAACACCTCTGAATCCTAATTGCTTTCTCTTTTTCTCGTTTGCTGTTGCTCAGGGCACCTCCTCTCCCTTTACCCCGCTCTGTGGAGTCTTGCTGGTGTAGGAGCTCTTGTCCTTCAGCCCCTGACATCACGGTGGTCTCCAGTACTGCTGCCATAATGCAATGCATCTTCAAGCTTTAATTTTCCTCCTTTTCGTTCTGTCTTCTAACCAAGTTGTTAGCATGTTGTTGCTGTAACCTGTCCCATGTGCTCTTCAGTCCTTAAAATAAATCTGTCAAGTATTTTTGTAAATTTTGAATGTAAATTTTGAATAACATTTTCATACAAACTGTTCCAAAACACAGCTCTTCTGCAGAAGAACCTGCAGGCTGTGAACTTCTGCCATCCTTGGAAATGGCTCTTCGTATGTGGAGCTGGAGGTCTCTGCGGCGTGGGGGAGAGTCCTGATGGTTCTCCACGTGAGGGAAGGACAGGGTTTTCTCACCTGGCCACACTAAGCAGTGTTATGTATGACAGGCTGGAGCCATGGGCTGAGGTCAGCTGGACGAGGTTTAACAAAGCCAAGTGCCGGGTCCTGCACTTGGGTCACAACAACCCCCAGCAACGCTCCAGGCTTGGGGAGGAGTGGCTGGAGAGCTGCCTGGTGGAGAAGGACCTGGGGGTGCTGGTGGACAGCCGGCTGAACATGAGCCAGCAGTGTGCCCAGGTGGCCAAGAAGGCCAACGGCATCCTGGCCTGGATCAGAAACGGTGTGACCAGCAGGAG
>VZZY01020155.1:39787-68804 GCA_013400335.1 Eurystomus gularis | reverse complement strand
TGAAGGTTGGACTTGATGATCCTGGTGGTCCTTTCCAACCATAATGACTCTGTGTATTTATTTAACAGATGCCTAGTCAGGTAGTAGAATGATGATGATGGAGGGAGTGATGATGAAGGGCCGATAGGATTATAATTATGGCCTGTACTCCTACATGGAGAAATCACTCCATGTACCACTGTGGCATCTACATAAGCCTGAGAAGTCCATCTGTTGCTTCTCATGTGTCCAGAAAATGAAGTCCTAAACCAGCAAGAAGAAGAAGTATTCTCCTGTTTGAATATTTGACAAACAATGGTGTCATGTTGGCGGATTTCTGATTTACTCCCTCTGGTCCGTGAGTTACGAGGCTTTTTGGAAGAATGGGTGTTTCTGCTGTCTCTTGACATGGAATGTTTCTTGATACTAAGGATGTTCTACTCCAGGAAGACGTTTCTATTTAAGCTTCCTAGACTTCATCTTCTGTAAATTGGTATATTCAGAAATTGATTTTGACAAAGAGTTAGATACTTTCTTCCAAAACACCCACGGGTTTGTTCGAGATGATTGGTGAACAATTTGCGGCAAACATCAGGGCAGAAAGAGCCGGGAGGAGGAAGGATTGAAAAGAGCAAGAGATGACAAAGTAGTTTGGCAGCAGTCTTAAAATAATTGTCCTTTTCTGGCACTTCTTGGAGGTGGTATTTGTAGTTGCATTGAAGTTAGCCTGGAACGTTTCTAGGTTTTATGGGATGTGGGTAAAAAGCAGCTGAGATGTTTGGGGTCAGGGGTTGAAGGGTTCTCACGCAGCATCTTCTTTTCTTCCCCCTTTCCCACAGGGAACAGTAACTGAAGAGAAATCAAAGGCTACCCACCATGTTTATCCAAGTCCTACCTCAATGGATGAGGGTAAAGTTGCTTTCCAGTTTTTTAAGTGGGAATACTTGTCACTAAATCCCGTTAGCGCTTACTGGAGCATTCCCACAGATACGGGATGTTCCCAGCCTGCTCCCGAGAGCCACTGGAAAAGTGTTTCTAGAATTAACTACTCCAAATAAAATCACCGTGTCCTGCTCCTAACTTGTTGGGTGTAATGTTCCCATTTGTAATTGATGCAACATCTTCAGGTTAGGGTGTGTAGCACCGATGCTCTTTGGTGATGCGCTGGAACTGGAGATGTTACTGATTGCTGACTGCAGACAGACATTTTGTTTGTCCCAAATAACTTGCAGGCTCAAGGGGAGCAAAGCTGAGGGTCTGCAAGAACTTAAAAAAGAAATTAGATTTAAAAATTTAAAGGAAGGATAGTGGAATTAGGGGGCTTGAAACTGAAGTTTCCATTACATTTTTTTTCTTCTGTTGCTTCCTTGGTGTTCCTCAGTAGATAAGTAGAGGTCCAAATATTGGGTGAAACATTATTAGGAATCAACTAGATGTGTGAAAGGTAGGTAGATGCTGAAGTCCATGAGGATTTAACAGCTGAGTCTGATTCACAACATGTATCCTTCAACACCTAGCAAAAAAAAAAACCCTTCACTTTATTATCTTCAATCCATTTCATTCTCTAGTGGATCGAGTGTGAGCTTGCAGAATTGCAGAAATTAGCTTTTTCTGATGTGCCCTGGCATGTGATGGCCACTAGATGGAAATGTTCACTGCTCTGTAGGGCTGGCACAGGTTCTCTGTGCTCTGCTTCTGGTAGTACTGTGTCCAGCCACAGGTTTGTGTCTGTTTTTAACCACTCCAACTTCTTGGAAAGCATAATTAGGGGATTCAGATGTCTGACAAGGACACGAAAAGGCAGAGGGGACACCACTTGACAAGCAGGCGTTCTGGGAGAAGTTTAGTCCTTTTGTTTACACAGAGATTAAGTGACTGGTTGGAGCACGTGTCTCTCCCTCCGTGCTACTTCTGTCTTCACTGGACGTCCTCGTGGAGGCTTGGCTCTGTCCCAGGCTCAGTTCCGGGCCCAACCAGCCAAGGGTTTGGGAGAGGGGCTGGGAGGAGACGAGCTGCCAGGGGATGGCACTTCCACGGGTCAGCCAGAAATGCCTCCGGCTTCTGCTGAGAAACAAACGAGTGTCTCAAGCCTCTTTGGATCTTAATCTGGGGGGTGTTAGAGTATGAATGTGTGGGGCCAGGAAAGGAGATGTGATAATTCTTAGCATTAAAATCACTTTACTAATGCACCATGCTGCATGCGGGCAGGGCACACGCCTGCATCGCCTTTGCCACGTCTAAACACGCAGGTGGGTTCCTGTGGCAGGCCGGGCTCCTCTAGTGGCACCTCTGTGGTCGGAGATGATTGTGGTAACTTCACTGGGGCTGGCTACGGAAAAGCTTGGCGTGCTTTGCGGTCCAGATCTGATGGCACATCTCTCTCCTCTTTGCAGATGAATGGTTGAGACCGGTGATGAAAAAAGACAAGCAGGTGCTGGTGCACTGGGGCTTCTTTCCAGACAGGTAAAGAAAGGAGGGGGAGAAAGCTCACCCCAAATCTTACTGAAACGTGTAGAAGGAAAAGTCTTAATTAAAACTTGCAAGAGGGAAAATCCCGTGTCCTCAAACAAGCTGCTCTTTTAGCTGACTGAGTCTTACCTCTCTTGGTGGCAGTGCCTGGAGGTTCTTGGTAGTGAACCCATGTGGGGAGTGTCCCAGCTGTGTGGGCTACAGCTTATTCTGGACAGTAAGCCAGGCCTGAGCCTGTCCTATCTAAAAATTTAACCCCAATACACCGTACTGCATTCCTGTTTTGGTTCTGAACGGTTGCACGCTGTTGCTCATGTCACGAGACGAGCAGTGGTTGTGTTATGGAGTAGAACCACGCAGTAATTTAGCGTTGCTGCTCTTAATGTCCAACGCATTAATCGGGGGTTTAGAGCTGAAACACGCGTCCTGCTTGTGGTTCTGGCGGGTGGTGAGGTTGGAAAAGGAGGGTCTGTTCTGCAGAGCCACTAGTAAGGCCGTGAGTTGAACCAGACTTTCAAAGGGCAGAGCGAGCCCTTCGTAAACTTAGTAAGACTTGAAAGCCAAAAGGGAGAACTTCTGCTCACCTGGTCGAACCTTCAGCAAAGAGAGATTCCGCTCCATGGGCTGCCTTTAAATACTTTTATATTTAGGAGTCAAGTTGGCGCTGGCTGTGTGTGTGTTTGTAGACACCACTATGAACCCGAGCCACGCCATACACTCATCTTTTCTCGCAGATCACTCATCCCCCTCGGTCAGCACAGATCTGCTGCTGATTACAAAGTGATTTGGCCCTTGCTGTTACCGAGTGCAGGTTCCTAGTGACTGTAAATAGGCTTTTGAGGGAATAGCGTGTGGGAAAGAGTGTAATGAGTGGGTTCTACAGCAGTAGGGATTGAAGGAGAAGGTGCCGGCTCGTTTCTGCCGGGAATCCAGCATCTCGTGCATTAAACTCCTAAGAACAGGAACAAGCTAATGAACTTAGCGCCAGAGTTTGGGCAGGTTGCTCAGAAACTGCATTTATACCCCAGTCTAGAGTAGATTTGCAATTTCAGGCTGGAGCTGGCTTCACTGAGGTGGCTTTGAAGTCCACGGTGCCGTGGACCCCTCCCTTCTCAGGGTGTCCTACACCAGTGACTATTCCTTTAACCTTCCATTGTGTGGAAAACCCTTCCCCTAATGGATCCCAGCAGCAGGGCTTGCACACATCAGGATTGCTGAATGAATATTGCCGCTGGTGATCTCTGGGGAGGGAACAGCCCGAGGGACCAATGTTGTTTTCTCTTGACTCCTCTCATTAGCTATGACACTTGGGTTCACGCCAACGAAATAGATGCTGAAATTGAGGATCCTCCCATTCCTGAAAAGCCATGGAAGGTAAGTTCCTCTTCAGCAGTTTCCCAGAGTTGTGGTGTTGGTGTAGCTCATGCTGAGGTGTGACTGGGGAGGTGTTTTCATGTGCTGCTGTAGAGCAGGGCCTGTGTTTCTATATCTATGGAAAAGCAGAGTGATAGTTCTAGAGCCATAACGAAAACATCTAAATTATTTATTTGGTCTGGGGAGGAAAGCTGTTGAAAAACTACTTTGTGAGTGAGAAGGACAGACTTCTGCATCCCTGATAGTACCCAAATGACCGTGTTTAGTTTGGCCTGACTTGAGGTGTTTTCTAGTAGAGGTACTTTCCTTCCTGCTCAAGCACAACCGTCTCTGGGATGAAACCTGGCAGCTTATTAGAAAGCAAAATGGCATTATACAGCATCTGGGGAGAGGAAGTGGGGGAAATACTGCATCTGCCTGATGGTTTTGGGAGAATATTGTTGGAGAAAACAGCTATCAGGTCAGAAACCTGAGATTTCAGCACATGTATTACAGGGCTGAAAACATAGTTTGTGTGCAGAAAGCTCATCTTTTTCTTGAACGTAGAAATAACCAAAAAAATTAGGAGTTAAAAGAATAAGGAAATGAAGGTCCTGCTGAACATGTGAGCGCTCAAGCCAACATCAGCAGCCTTCTTTAAGATCTCTACGTAACTGCTTTGCCTTCTGCAGGAATGATTTGCCTTTGATTTAGCTCGTTGCAGGTGACTAATACAGAACGGTCGTAATCAAACAGTAAATGTCACTTCATTGTCCTTTTAGTGGCCTTGCTCATCTAGACGCGAGCTGCAGTGTTGTGTTCTGTGTGTGCTGTTGGTCCCAACAGCGGAGTTAGAGCAGCCGAGGCCAGAAAATAATGAGATGTTTGTTCAAGCATGACTTACTCCAAGTTGTTACCTGTAAATAGTTGGAACACGTGCTTTTTGTGTATAAATCTTGCTGTCCATAGTAAGATTGTGTAAAGCATAGGTTCTGTGGGTCTAAGTCATAGACTCTATGGTTCTAGTCAACGTTAATCTAAAGAGTGAGGGGCAAGAGGATGGGGCCAGACTCTTGTCAGTGGTGCCCAGCGCCAGGCCAAGGGGCAACGGGCACCAAGTGGAAGCCAGGAGGTTCCATGGGAGCAGGAGGAGAAACTTGTTTGGTGTGAGGGTGTGGGAGCCTGGCCCAGGCTGCCCAGAGAGGTTGTGGAGTCTCCTTGTCTGGAGAGATTCCAAAGGTGCCTGGACACGATCCTGGGCCCCCTGCTGTGGGTGAGCTGCTGGAGCAGGGGGTTGGACCAGATGATCTCCAGAGGGCCCTTCGTGCCCTCACCATGCTGGGATTCTGTAAAGCACAAGAACTTACTTTCAGCTATGTAGCCTAGAACTTTATTTGGAGACAGATGCTTTAAATCAAGATGGTCAATCTTTTCTTTCCAAGACACCACCCACTCATCTTAATTTTTTTGGTCTTTTGTGGCATATCTACCAAGGTGATCTGTATATTTAGAAGATTTTGATGGTAATTTTTAGCATTCAGACTACACTCTTAACACAGAGCTGTTGTCCCGTGCTTCAGAAGGCTTAAAAATGACCAAGGAACATACATGGCTTTCAGTAGACTTACGGTCATGTTCATCCTCTGTTGTTTTGCCTCATGAAGCTGTCACCTCTGACATGTCAAACCATGACGGGGTATTTGGACGTTCAGACCCTCACAATAAAGCTGCAGGTATTTCCTTCATCCAGTGAGGTCTGTCACAGAGGGGATCTTTTGTCAATATGTTGTTCTGTGATTTAGGTTCATGCCAAGTGGATTTTGGACACAGATGTGTTCAATGAGTGGATGAATGAAGAGGATTACGAGGTAGACGAGAACAGGAAGTCAGTGAGTTTTCGACAGAGGATCTCCATGAAAAATGAAGAGGTGAGTGGTTCTCGGCTTAATAGGTGACTTCTCGATACACAAATGATCTTTACTGCTGCATAAGTCAAATTTTTGGGAGTCAAAGTTGCTGGAGTTAAACTAATTGAGCAGTTTGAGGTGCTTGTGATAGCACAGTCATGTCAGAAGGAAGTTCAGGTCCTTCATCCAGAAGTATAAGTGTGCATTTTGATTTTTACTCCCCTCCCCTTCCTGAGAGTGATGAGATAGGAGAACGCACCGAGCGGGGCCTCATTGGAGCCAGGCCTGTTTTAAACAGCATCAGTTAATATTTGATTTCTGAATTCATTATACTTGTTGAAACTAACTGTCGTGCCCCTCACGGTGCAGGCTGTTAGTTAGGGCTCTGAAAACACGTTCGGTCCACCTTGAGACCAGGCTGCTCGCTGGGAAGCTCTCCTGATGGATAGAGGGTATTGGACAAGTCGTGCGGGAGCACACCTCTTAGTACATAGCCATTGCAGCATCTGGGGGATAGCTGTGGAAAATTCAGGAGTTTTCACCCCTAAATAATTGATAAATGGAAGTATTCTGGAGCTGAATGTGGTGTATGTTGTGATACTATTGCTTTTAGCTCCCCTGTTGTAGGACGTACCGAGGAAGCGCGTAGCCTACAGCGTTCCAGTAGCTGGAGGATTCGGGACGAGCTAACTCCTTTGCTTCTCTAACAGCCTGTGCGTAGTCCGGAGAGGAGAGACAGGAAAGCAGCAGCAAGTACCAGGAAGAGAAAGCATTCTCCTTCTCCACCCCCAACGCCTGTGGAGTCAAGAAAAAAGACAGGCAAGAAAGGGTGAGTGTCCAGCTCCTGGCATCTGAGGTGAAACGTCTTGAGAAACGCTTATGGGGAGATCTCTGTCACTTGTCTCACCTCAGACCGGAGTAGAATAATCATTTCTACAGTAAACTTGAGTGATTTGCTTGTGCCGTGTGTGAGATTTCTTTACTCTGTAGAAACGTGCTGCCTGCAGGTGGAGGAGAATCCAGTGCAATGGGCACGTTCTCTGTTGGTGATGGGGTTCATTGCTGCATCAAGAGTAGGACTTCCCAAATGAAGTTACTCGGCTACTTCTAAAATAAACTAGGTCTGGTCGTGCAATCCTGTAGTACATGTACACCTTCTGAAGGATGGCCCCACAAATGACTGCAGTTAACTGAGGAGGGTTGGGGTTTTTTTTACCTACATAACCAGGTGTTTTAAAGTCCACTTCTCAAATGCAGCTTTAACAGAGCATTTGTGGCCTGGAGGTTCGGGTTTTTCCCAGTGCTAGTTTGGGCTTGTAAAAGAAGCCAGTATCATATCCCAGTAAAAGCTTATTTATGGGGGTTTGTGTATGGGTATGGGAGGGAGCACTCTCAAACTGAATATCGAGGTGTTGAGTAGAGCTCTTGGGCTCTAGCGAGACAAAACTGGAAATTCATCCTAGAATTGTTCTGGTTGGAAGAGACCTTTCAAGATCATGGAGTCCAACTGTTTCCCAGCACTGCCAGGGCACCACTAACCCCTGGCCCTCAGCACCACATCTCCATGGCTTGGAAACCCCTCCAGGGATGGGGACTCCACCACTGCCCTGCCCAGCCTGGCACAGCCCTTCCCAGCCCTTCCCACCAAGAAATTCTTCCTCAGCTCCAACCTCAACCTCCCCTGGTGCAACTTGAGGCCGTTTCCTCTTGTCCTGTCACTTGTTCCTTGGGAGAAGAGCCCGACCCCACCTCCCTCCAAGCTTCTTTCAGGGAATTGTGAGGAGCAAGGAGGTCTCCCCTCAGCTATCATCTGAGGTGAGAAAATAGTTGATATAATCTGAATTACTTGTTTGTTCAAAACGAAAAGTCTGAGTTAAATTATGTAAGGGGAGACGTGGGTAATTCTGTCTTCATTCCCAAAATGACTCCCTTGGGATTGATGGCTCAAGACAGCCTTTTTTTCCTTAAAGAAGGCAGCACCTTGAGATGGCCTGTGCCTCTGCTGGTCTCTGCAGCAGGTGCCCTTGGTGACACTTTAAAAAGGACCAGTGTGAGTGAATCGCTGCTGCCTCGGATCTCACTGGTACACAAGTGCTGCCAGCTTGCTGGGGACAGGTTTGGGATGGAATCCAGAGTCATGTACAGTGGTGCTCTCCAGTCTTGAAACAGGGGAAAAGGCTTTGAAACTTATGCAGAGAGTATTTGCCATGAGCTCCACCAGCACCACTTCCTACAGCATTCATGTTTTCGTAACAACGTGCCCTTGTGGCCAGGAAAACCAATGGTCTCCTGGGGTGCATGAAGAAGAGTGTGTCCAGCAGATGGAGGGAGGTCCTCCTGCCCCTCTGCTCTGCCGTAGTGAGACCTCAGCTGGAGTCCTGTGTTCAGTTCTGGGCTCCCCAGTTCAGGAGGGACAGATCTACTGGAGAGAGTCCAGTGGAGGCTGCAAGGATGAGGAGGGGACTGGAACACCTGCCTGCTGAGGAAAGGTTGAGAGACCTGGGGCTGCTTAGTCTGGAGAAGAGAAGCCTGAGAGGGGATCTAATGAATGTGGATCAATAGATGAGGGCTGGGGGTCCAGAAGAAAGGGGCAACCTCTTCTCACTCGTGCCCTGCGATACGACAAGGGGCAATGGATGCAAGCGAGAGCACAGGAAGTTCCACCTCAACATGAGGAGGAACTTCTTGCCTGTGAGGGTTCCAGAGCACTGGAACGGGCTCCCCAGAGAGGTTGTGGAGTCTCCTTCTCTGGAGACTTTCAAGACCCGTCTGGATGTGTTCCTGTGTGACCTGCCCTAGATTCTGTGGTCCTGCTTGGCAGGGGGGTTGGACTCGATGATCTCCAGAGGTGCCTTCCAACCCCTCACATTCTATGATTCTATGATAACTGTTTCAACGCGGTCCTTTAATTCTTCTGAGGAATAATGTCAAGATGAGACCATCTGACATTGGTGTGTGATCTGTTTCAGACAAGCAGCCTTGTATGGGAAGAGGAGAGGGCAGAAAGAAGAAGATGAGCAAGAAGATCTTACAAAGGACATGGAGGATCCCACCCCGGTACCTAATATAGAAGAAGTGGTACTTCCCAAAAATGGTAAAATATGCGTATGCTGAGTTCTTCGAATGTTAAAACAACTACTTAAACTGCACTGAAAAATATAGAGAAGTGTTCTGTCAAATCCTTGCAGTAGTTCGTGGCCATGGGGCCAGGTGATCTGTGCCCGTATGAGTCTATCTAGTTGGGGATTTGAACGTGACAGTGGAGAAAGGGCGGCACATTCACCTTCTTCGGGCTTTTAGCTTTTGCAAAAATGCACTTAAATGCTTAGTTTCCTCTGTTTTGGGATTGTCCTCACCCATTATACAGAGTTCGTGTCTGGGGGGATGGAGCGTTCTGGAGGAAAACAGTTGTATGCCGAGATAAGCCCATGAGGAGAGGGGAAGCTCCAGCAGCACACCAACGCGCTCTGCTCCTCATCCCTCCCAGAGGAGCGTTGGTCTGGGCAATACCTCCTTGGTGACAAGTCCGAAAAATAATTCCTTGACACCAAGCTCTTTTGGGCGTCACACGATTTGGGTTTTTCCCCTGTGTTTGAGCTTGCACATGAGAAATGTTCGTGTGGCACAGGTGGGAGGAGCAGGGTGCTTGCTGTGCTGGTGGTGTGAAGAGCTGCTTTGTGTTCAGATGCGAAACCACAAACAAGTGCTCTGTTGTAGCCAAGCTGCGCAGATGAACTCTGCTGAACTGCCGAGACACGGCCAACAGAACTCTTTACTGATGAGATAAGGCACGCTAGACTGTGGTAATTGTGTCTTGGCTGAGGGTTGCTCATCGCCGTTCCCGTCTGGCTTTCTTTTGTAGTGAACCCAAAGAAAGACAGTGAAAACACGCCCGTGAAAGGAGGAACCGTGGCAGACCTCGGTAAAGCAAGCACACAGCACCCCCCGGCACCCCTCCCCTGAGTTTCATAGGGAAATCTTGTGGGCCGACAGAGTACAGACTTTTAAACCTCTTGATTTTTAAAAGGAATCTCTAATTCTGTCTTTCACTGAATGAATTCCGCTTTCTGATTATTCAAGTTGAAAAATACTGACTCTTTTTTCACTTGCAAGGCTGTTCCCTTGGAGGCAGCTTTTTAAAAATTATTTTATACAACTATTTTATTTTATATAAGTGGAATTTTTTTTCTTTTCTTGCTGGGAATCGAGGTGAATCACAGATTCCCTGAGCCCTACTGCGCCTTTGGCATAAGAGATATGAACTAGTGTCCCATATCCCACTATATGAGGCTCCATCTAGGGCACTGGGGAAGGTGGTAACGAGATACAGATTCCTAAGCGTGGAGAAATTCTAATTATCCTTCCTCTCTATTTCCTGTCTCCTCCCTTGTGTGGGATGGCTGAAATTAGGTGGGTAAGGGTGGGATTACCTTAACGGTGTGCGGTCCGCTGTGCTGGCCTCCTCACTCCCCTCCCAAAACATGAAGTGCTCATTCCAGCTGAGCGGTTGCGTTGCTAGAAAGGCTCGTGGGCAATCAGACGCTTCTCGTTAGTGTCATTCTCCATGTGTTTGCCTTTCAGATGAGCAGGATGAGGAGACGGCGGCAACTGGAGGAAAGGTAACGGCAGCCATTTCTCATTGGGTTTGGTAGAAACTGAGGTTGTAGAGTCATGGGATGGTTTGGGTGGGAAGGGAACTTCCACGGTCACGCAGTCCAACCCCCCTGCAGGGAGCAGGGACATCTGCAACTAGAGCAGGTTGCTCAGAGCCCCGGCCAACCTCACCTGCAGTGGTGCCAGGGATGGGGCAGCCACCACCTCTCTGGGCAGCCTGCGCCAGGCTCTCACCACCCTCAGCACCAACAATTTCTCCTTCTCTCTCATCTAAATCTCTCTTTTAGTTTAAACCATCACCCCTTGTCCTGTCAAGATTTTAATCTTGTGTTTAGTAACTTTCAGCCCGTAATGTTTTTTCAATATTAATATATTTCAAGATTAAGTTAGTTAAGGATAGGAGTGTTGTTTTACTAGTATAAAAATCCTACATATGCTGTGAGGTTATTTTGTCTTTTCAAACCGAGTGTATTAAAAATGAGAACGAGGAGACAGATGCAAAGTGTTTTCAGATGCAAGGCTTTTCAAAGGCGAGGCCTTTTCTTTAGGGCCCAAAAATCCTTTCTGATGTTTTAAAATGGGGGAAGATAACAGCTGAAGGCATGCAAGCTGCTGAGTATCTAGTGAGCAAGCTTTCCTTGGGGTTTCAGGTGCAGATACCACACTGAGGAGCAGTGGGTTTGAGTATCTAGATACAGAGGCATGAACTGAGATGGCCAAAACACAATTCCTGTTTTCCAAGTGAGGGAAACCGACTCAGAAGGAGCGTGGCAGGAGGTTTTCTCCTTTTCCAGTGTGAGAAATGGCTCTTATTTTTGTGGTGTAACGTCTCCATCCCTGGCTGTTGGATCTCTCCTTCTCTGGAGAGATTCCAAAGGTGCCTGGACACGATCCTGGTGTCTTCACAGCCTTGCATGAGCAAACTCCTGGGTCTGCTCACCCTTGGTGGAGGCAGATGTAGGGACATGGAGTTACAGGTTGAACTTGGTATCTCTTCTTCACAAGAGAGAAACATCGGAGACCAGCTTTAAGATTGATCAAAGCGAGTTTATCCAGGGAAGAATTTAGGGTAATGAGACACACTGTTGCAGACATGAAGCTATTACTGCTGACAAGTGTCTCCCAGGGAAACTAGAAGTAATGAGTCTGGTTTCCTTTACTGCTCTTCTGAGGAGTGAGAAGGTTAACGCAGGAAGAGTGGCAAAAAATACAACCTGTCTTGGACAATGTTCAAAATGAGCGCGGTCTCAGTAACTGGAGATGGCAGAGATTGGGTCAGGAAAAGTTCATTCTGCCCAGGGCTGGAAAGCACTTGTTTTAGACCCACTTTGTGCTGGCTGGGAGCTGTTCAGTGTCTCTTGTAACCTGCCAACTGTTGTTCCCTCTGCTACAGGAAGATGAAGATCCCAACAAAGGCGATCAAAGTCGGTCGATTGATCCGGGTGAAGATAACGTCACGGAACAAACCAACCACATCATTATTCCCAGCTATGCATCTTGGTTTGACTACAACTGGTAAGGAAGCAGTTGGGAACTGGGGGAAGAGTTTTGGTGGTTTTCTCTTCAGTCACACTGAGAGCCGAAAGAAATTGCCCTTGTTTTAGGTCCAGTTCCCATGTATGGGTACGTCTCTTCCATTTAAAAATCTTTCTGAGCAGAGTTCTGGCAGTTTTCAGGGATGGGGAATGAGGAAGAGAATTTTAAACAGCGTAATCTTCAGTCTACCTTCTCAGCATTTTTTATTTTTATATTTTTTTTAGTCTCATGGGAAAATAATTCCTTTATCTTCCCTGCTTCTCTAGTCCTTGTACGATCTTTCTGTGTTTGTATCTACTTCTGAAAGCTGGGGGCTTTTCATTTTGCTTTAGGCCTTGACTGTGAGGATAAGTCACTGATTATACCAGAAAGACACTTGGTTCATTTTGGAATCCTGCTTGGAGCCAGAGGTTTGTGGTGGTCTGTGACCACATAACCCACTATGGTAACCCCTCTGTGTACTCATTTATGGTGTGGGAAGAGAAGTGATCGGGGATGGAAGTCCCTCTACAGGTTAAACTCTTAGATAGTACTTTTTTAAATTAAAAACTGCTTTGGAAAGAAAATAAGGTACCGTCGGTTGTCTGGAAGGGCTGTCATTTGAGTGTGGTTAGTCTGAGCTCTAAGAGTTGGGACATCGCTGAGGCTGGAACCTGAAAGGCTGTGCTATGACACTGGAGTATCAGGGTCCACGTGGGGCTTTCAGAAGTGGACAACTTGTGAATTAAGATGGAATGTAAACTGTTAGTGTAAGGGTTGGCTCAATTTCCAGCTCAGGCAAACTTGGCTGCCTTCAGTCAGTTGCTTCGCCTGTGTCTGTGACCTAAATCCCCATAAATAGAACCATCCGTTTTCTCAGCCCCCCCTCTGAGAGGATCCTGGAAGGAGAAAAGCCACGGATCACGTAGTCTGAATTTGTAGGTGCCCCAGTTGCTTTGTGAGCTGAAAAGCCTCGAGGTGTAGTTCTGTAGTCCCCCAAAAAGGCCCTTTCCACTGGCACACAGAGTCGAGATCCTTGTTTTGTCTCGGTTCTGCAGAGGGGTGCTGGGGGATAAATCACAAGTCCAGCAGTGGTTTAGATACAGAACAAACAAATTACGTTATGTATGATTGGTTACATGATTTGACATCACAAATCTCTGTACACGTGCTCCATCAGATACTCCATTATATTATTATTTAATTCCTTATACTGGTGGGATCCTACATTTACATACAAATCCCCCTCCTTAGAGGGGTGGCTTTTAGGGTTTAAATCACCCCAGGTTCTGTCGGGGACACTTTGATGGTTAGATCTTTGTCCCAGTCTGCCTCTGGTTCATGTAAAGAAGCCAGAACGAGGAATTAGCTACAGAAGTTGACAGAAATGTACAGTCTTTAGACACTGCTCTTAATTCCAGTGTCTCGTTTCTGGTCATTTTAACCTTCAAGGTCATTCTGCCCTTTAGTCTCGGGCCTTCCAGTCTCGTTATCCTGGTTCAGACCAGGTCTTTAGGTGCTTACTCAGCCTCAACGTTTTTAACCCGATCCTTCAAATATCGGTTCCGTTGCCACGCAGAAGGAGACGCTCCACGGGTGTGCCCCGTGAAGGGATGGAGTTCTGTGCGTGAGCTGGAGAGAAGGAAAGGCCACTTTGCGTGGCGTGAGCTGCTTGAGCTTTGCTTTTAACCAGGGTGGGCACGTCTGTAGTCTCTGTACTTCGGTTGTAAAGCGAATCCCAGCACGGTGAGATTGGAAGGGACCTCTGGAAATCATCTCGTCCAACCCCCCTGAAATCTAAGGTGATATTCCTGAAGAAACAGAACCAACTTCTCATTGCTTCAGGTGTACTTGCTCTTACCTCCTCAAAGGCAAACCTCCAACCTCTCCGAGGATGGTGGTGGGTGCCCACAGGGGAGCAGGGTGGTGTGGAGAGAAGCTTTGACTGGGATGCGAGGGCTCCAGAAGCAGCACATGAAGCTGGTTTGGATTTAAGGCTGGGACAGCGCAGCTGTGTGACCGATGTTTTGTGTCTCCGAGCGCTCCTTTTCCATCCAGAGCGAGGTCTTAGTCGTTCTGCAGGTCTAGAGAGCCCGTCGTAGCCCCGTCCCATCTCCAGCTGAGGGAGATGATGCTTGGGTGGGAATACAAACCAGCCCCCCCAGGCTGCAGATCCTTCCCCGGTGTCTCTGCTCGCAACTCATGGAGAGCAAGCTGAGGAACAGTTCTAATCTGCTTCTCTCCAAACGTTTCATGAACGGCTGCTTCAGAACAGTCCTTGCTAAAGCTAATTTTCTAGTATTTAATGCTCAACTCAGCTTCAGTGTGATCTCTTCAACTCTGAGCAGCTTCATCGCAAGCAGCAGGTAACTTGTTATTAAAACCTGAGCGTTCTGCGAATGCAGGTCAAGTGTAAGCGGTGTTGGCGTAAGAGGACGATTGCATGGTAGCTTAAAAGCTGAACACAGAGGAGGATTTATTAAAAAAATCTGTTTTTCCGTGTTTTCTTTAACAGAGGCTAAAGGAGCGTTGTAGTTTTAGTTCTCTGGGTTTTCACTTGTGTAAAGTATGTGCTGTTCTGTGGACTTCTGGCTTCAGTAACTCTAACCAGCCTGCCACTCCTTTTATAAAATGGAAGGTTTTTTATTTCCTCAGTAACGGGTGGGTTAAATCTCAAAGAATTTGTGTATTAAGATCTTAGAAAAGAAAAAATGAGTTGATTAATCAAGTTCTATTTATTCTGGCTGTTTCCTTGCATTATAATTCAGCTTTGTGGTAAAAAACCCTTGTATATATCACATTATATGGATAATACAAAGGGCTCTTGTTCACTTGTTGCTGGTAGAACTTCACAGGTGCAATCACCCTGGGATTAAAACGTTTCAGGGTCAAATTTCCTTATTTATGTTAAAATAAATGATATCACTTCCTTATTTATGTTAAAATAAATGATATCACTTCCTCATTTATGTTAAAATAAATGATATCACTTCCTCATTTATGTTAAAATAAATGATATCTTTAATGATATTCTTTATTCATGTTAAAATAAATGGTCTTACTTCCTTATATATCATAAAATAAATAATAGCACTTCCTCCCATCCTTTATTTAGCAAATGAGAGAATATTTCCCAAGTTTCTGCGCTGCCACCGACGTCAGGCTGGTAGTAGGTGCAGAATGGAAAACTCTAGTAAAAGAACATTCAAACTAAACCGCCTGGAACAGCTGTGGAAGCAAAAAACCTGTACCTGCCAAAGAAGTAAGGCAGCATTTTCTGTGCTCTTTGCTTTAGCCTATTTTATACGACGCACAGCATCTCCCGTGCCGTTAATTCTGCGCTTCCATTTCTGCTCCGTATTTCTTCCTTGGACTACAGGGGGAAGAATTCATTTTAAGGCAGTGTTTAGTTGCTCCAGATAATCCATGCTTTGGGTTTTATTTTCCCGGTTGGCCGGGGAGGTACCATGGACGTCCTTGGAGCCAGGCTCGTCCCTGACTTGTGAGCGCTGGTGATTACTGGTGATCCAGCTTCAGCGCCGGACTCAAAGCACTTACGTCTTCTAAGGATGTCCCAGAAAACCCTGGTTTCTGTGAGGCGTTGGCACTTTGCTGGCTGTTGGCACTAACTAGGTGCCTCGTGGAGGCACGGCTGCAGCCGTGGTGCTGCTCAGTGCTCTCAGAGTTCCATTAGGGCAGCGCTGGGTGCGTGGCTTTGCTTTGAGCAACGGCTGAAACGAGCACGTTCCAAAGGGTCGTAAATAAAATACCCCTCGCTGTAAATGTTCTCCCTGAGAATAGTCGTTTGAAGGTGTGCAGAGTGCTCCAAGGTTTGGTATGTGCCATCTGAAACGTCTGGTTTTGTTACAGCATTCACGTGATTGAACGTCGTGCTCTTCCCGAGTTCTTCAATGGAAAGAACAAGTCCAAGAC
Source organism: Eurystomus gularis (assembly GCA_013400335.1). NCBI lineage: Eukaryota > Metazoa > Chordata > Aves > Coraciiformes > Coraciidae > Eurystomus > Eurystomus gularis. Next base: position 53,034 of record VZZY01020155.1, on the reverse strand, counting down.
TCCAGAAATGTAAGTAAAACATGTGGGTATGGGCATGTGAGAATGTGCCAAGCTAAAGGCGCTTCCAGTTGCATGAATCCTGTGGTCCCTTCAGCCATGCATGTTGAGCAGATACTGTCTCCAGGGTGTGGAGCACCTGGACGGCCACGGCTTGTCTTTTGATCGTGTGGTAGAGGTGAAAGTTTAAATAACAAAGTAATGGTGGTTATCCGGGAAACAGAAAACAAGTTTCTCCCAGGCAACACTGGAACAAATTCTTGAAGTGTTTCATGCAGCCCAAGCCACGATCATCATCCGAAGATGTCCGAAAAATTTCATGATCCTGTAGAAACTTCATAATCCCCCTTATTTTTCTCTCTTCCCACGCCACGCTGTATTTCTGAGAGTCGGGAGCGTTGTGCGTAAGCAGCGATCGCCCGGTTTGTTGTGGGATGCTGTGTCAGACTGTGGGATGGATTTTGCACAGTTATCTGTGGTGATTTCATGGCTCCCTGAGCAGCTGATGGGTAATTCTGGAAGTGCAGGTGAGCGTCGGAAAATGAGTCTTCACGGGCCTGAGGTGTGACGGTGGTGGTCGGAGAGCTGGAGCTGTGCATTGCAAGAAGATATTTTTTTTTCTTATATAGCTGTTCCAAACCCTCCAGTGACACTTTAATTCTGGACGTGCCTGTTAAGTCTAGGCGGAGATCCCTCCGGTGAATTTGGGTCTGGTTCATGCCCCTCTCATCCCCTCGTGGGAGCTGGTATCTCCTGCAGAGCTTAAGTCTTCTTAATTCAAAATTACACACACCCTGTTGTTGAAACCAGTTTAAAACACTTCCCTGAGGCGGTGTTAAATAATCATAATAATGAAAAAGCTGCAGATTGTCTTGAGGTATTGAAGGTTTTTTCATACATCAAATGATTAACTTCTGATGGGACTTAGTGGTGTAACAAGAGAAGCTGCTGGTTTTGTATCAAACGCTTGTTTGGAGACTCTCCTGCCAGGCTCGTTGGGTCCACCAGTAAAAGAACATCCCCCCTTCCCTGAGAATTTTCTGTTAGAACAGTAGATTTACCTATTCAGAGCGATATTGAAAGGTGAGCGGTTAAAGGAGGATGGTCAAAATCAGGCTGTTGAGCCGTGTGCTTGTTTCTGTTAAAATGATGCTCCTAAAACCTGAGAGTTCACCAAAAACTGGTGACTTGGAACACCAGCATATGCTTGTTGGCTCAGGCGGTGGAGCTAGGCCTGTTGTGTTCGCTTCATCTTGGTATCAAATCTTGGCCTAATCGCAAAGCAGCTTTGGGGGATTTTAAACTAGTTTGGGTTTGGTTTTTCTTTTTTCATTACTAAATGAAACATTTGAGGTCTCTTCTCAATACATTGTCTTAACATCAGCATTTTTCATACACAACATTTCTTCAGACTAACTTTTTCCTCACATTTTCTTCTTAGTGCTAGTGGGAATATCAACCTCTTCCAGCCGGTAAACCGGGCAGGCATCATAGAATCACAGAATGTGAGGGGTTGGAAGGGACCTCTGGAGATCAAGTCCAACCCCCCTGCCAGGCAGGACCAGAGAATCTGGGGCAGGTCACACAGGAACGCATCCAGACGGGTCTGGAAAGTCTCCAGAGAAGGAGACTCCACAACCTCTCTGGGGAGCCCGTTCCAGTGCTCTGTCACCCTCACAGTCAAGAATTTCTTCCTCATGTTAAGGTGGAACTTCCTGTGCTCTCGCTTGCATCCATTGCCCCTTGTCCTATGGCAGGGCACAAGTGAGAAGAGGTTGCCCCTTTCTTCTGGACCCCCAGCCCTCATCCATTGATCCACATTCATTAGATCCCCTCTCAGGCTTCTCTTCTCCAGACTAAGCAGCCCCAGGTCTCTCAACCTTNCCTCAGGCATGACCATGTGAGGGTTCTGATCTTATATTGAGAGAGATATTAGCAACTCAACTTCTCCGGCCTGGAAAGAAGAAGGATTGGGGGACCTTACAGTAGTTGCTCCATCTTGAGAAGATGGAGCCAGGCTCATTATTGAGGTGTGACAGGAAAAAAATAAGACAAACTGAAAGCCGGCAAGTTCTATCTTGATATGAAGGAAATCTTTAAAGAAGATGAAGCACTGGGATGGGCCCCTGGAAAGTTGGGAATATGTTTCCTTGAAGTCTTTCAGGCCTTGCTGGAAAAAGCCTTAAGCAACCTAGTCAAAATTCAGTTCTGACCATGGTTTGCCTGGGAAGTTGCCTTCGACACCTCCTGAGGTCCCTCGCACCATGGATGATTCTCAGTGTGTAGCCTTTCCTCGCAGCTTCTCTGCACCTCTGAGTTGCAGAGGTGATTGGTGCTACATCAGAGTGGTTCCAAGAGGTATCTGATCCAGAGTGTATTTGACACTAACTCTGCTCCAACAATTTTACTACTCAGCGTATCTTTGTTTTGAAGTTTCTAGGACTGCAAACAGATGGAATTGTGGGAGAATGCGTATCTTTTGTCCTCGCCGTTGATGCGGTCATCACGTGTAATCCCACGCTTCCCACCCCTGGAGGTGTTTAAAAAACAAGTGGATGTAGCACTTGAGGCCATGGTCTAGTGGCTAGAGAGATGTTGGGATGAAGGTTGGACTTGATGATCCTGGAGGTCCTTTCCAACCATAACAATTCTATGATTCCTTTTTCAGCTGACATCAAAACATCAGGTCTCCTGATTCTCATCCATGAGCTGCTGCTGGGTGTTGCCGATGAGTAAAGCAAACTGGGGACTCCTCCCAGTCCTGATGTTACCCGAGAGGTGGATTTTTGTTGCCGTTTAGGGATTGTGGGAATAGCATACGGCCTTGGCTTTGTGTTTTCTCTTTAAATAAAATAGAAGCATCCTTCTGAATGGAGATGTCTTGCCTCCAGCTGAGTTTTCAGGCCAAAGTACCGTGTTTCCAAAGCTCACGCAGGTTCATTCTTGTGACAGCAGTGCCTGGGGGGTGGTTTCTGTCTTAAAAGGGATTTTAACTAAATTCTAGTTGACTTCTATTTCTCATTGTTGACAAGTTTCAGCTGATGGGTCATGTCATTGTCAAAACCAGACTTCCTTCAGGAGAAACTTCAGGGATGTTTCTGTCTTGAGCTTCTCTCTTCACCTAGTAACATGATCTTAAATATTTAACTAATTCCTGCAGCCAAGACTGCTTTGAAGTACCTATTCTTGAGCAGGTGGGAACAACTCAGTTCTCTCCAGGAATGTTCAAAAACGTTCCTGAAGGATCCTCTATGGAAGAAGCCCCCTTTGTTTCGCCTACCAAACATTCAACGTGGAGGAGCCCAAGACCTAGTCCCATAACTTTTTTTTCCAGCAAGTTTCACGTATAATTTGGTCAGAATGAAGATGTGGGATTTTGGCAGGAGTGTGTCATCTGTCTGCTCATGCCTTGCCCGTGAAAGGCGTTGCTCTTCCATCTCTGTACAATTGATATTTTTGGTTACCAGCTGCTTTTGCACGTGGCCTGGGAGACATCCCCATCTTGAGTCTTCCACAGGCAGAAACCTGCTTATAAGACACTGGCTGGAACACACCTTTGTGTAGGACACTCGCTTCCGTTTGGTGGACTGGGTTTATTCCATCCAAAGAGCGATGATTATACGGCAGTTTATTTTGTCCTGAACAACTTGTATTGGGAAGCATTAGCACGTTCCAGGAACTTGCAGAAAATACTAAAAAAGCCTGCAAAGCAATGTCTGCAGTGCAGGAAACGGGCTGAAGACCCCACCTGGAGTACTGTGTCCAGCTCTGGAGTCCTCAGCACAGCAGAGACATGGACCTGCTGGAGCGGGGCCACAGGAGGCCCCAGCAATGATGATGGGAGGGTGGAACCTCTGCTGGGAGGCCAGGCTGGGAGAGTTGGGCTTGGTCAGCCTGGAGAAGAGAAGGCTCCAGGGAGACCTTCTGGTGGCCTTGCAGGACTTCAAGGGGCCTGTCAGAAAGATGAGGAGGGACTTTTGAGCAGGGCCTGTTGGGACAGGACAAGGGTGGGGATGGTTTGAAACAAAAAGAAGGAGATTTAAACCAGAGAGAAGGAAGGAATTGTTGCTGCTGAGGGTGGCGAGAGCCTGGCACAGGCTGCCCAGAGAGGTGGTGGCTGCCCCATCCCTGGCACCATTGCAGGTGAGGTTGGCCGGGGCTCTGAGCAACCTGCTCTATTTGCAGATGTCCCTGCTCCCTGCAGGGGGTTGGACTGCGTGACCGTGGAAGTTCCCTTCCCACCCAAACCATCCTGTGATTCTGTGAACTCTTTGGACTGTTGGCACTGAAATAGGAGACTCTCCCGGGGTCACTTCTGCTTTAGCTGTTCCCAGCTCCGTGAGCGGGCAGTGTGGTGCTGCTTCCTGGGTTCTTGCCCTCTGCTTTTCAAAGATCTCGTCCTCTCCATTTTCCTGTTCTCTGACCTTTCCTTACTGATCTTATGCGTCACAAAACCCACGCGAGCAAGCGCTGGCATTCCATCCAGCGTACTACTGGTTATCTCCTTCCAGGGTCACAGAGGGGATTGTTGAGTGTTGTTAAGCTGTTTCCACCTGAAGACCAGACCCTTGGCATTCCTTCTGCGGCTCAGTCTGCTGAGTCCTTGGTTAGTGACCAGGCGACAGCGTTAGTCAGAGTGATTTGGAGCAGAGCAAGGATCTATTTTTGGGCTATTTCCACCACAGATGCAGTGTCCATCTTTAGGAACCGAGAAGATATGACCACAGAGGCATCCCTGCTCTTTGGCCATAGCCCATATTTGCAGCAGAGCTGCAGCCAAGGCCTGGGGTCGGTGCTTGCTTTGCTTGATTAGTGCTGGGAGAGCAGATATTTGAAGGACCTGTCCCATCTTTTACCTTCTGACGCATCAGGTGCTGGGCTGGTTCCTGCTGCTTTCGGTCACCATTCTCAGGGTACTCAAGGTAGCCAGTTAAGTCGCTTAATTTTTTAATTTTACTCTCCCATAACAATTTGTGTGCTTTGTACTTTTGACTTTGCTTTGATACGCTGCCGATCCAAATACAGGTGAAATCCAGAGTGAAGCAACCTGGAGGAGACGGGTTGTATCCAGTGTGTGTATATATATTTATTATAAAAATAAATTCTCCTTACCTGTTGCTTTTGATAGCAATATATTTAATTGATAAAAATGATCTGCTGCTGTTTGCCTGTCGGCAATCCAGGCGTTTGGAGAGGGCCAGTCCCCAGACGCTCCAAATGTTGTTGGACGTCAACGTACGTATGGATTGTCTTCCAGATACCTGGCCTACCGCAACTTCATGATTGACACCTATCGCTTAAACCCTCAAGAGTACTTGACCAGCACTGCCTGCAGAAGGAACCTGACCGGAGACGTCTGTGCTGTCATGAGGTAAAACCCAGGGAGCTTCCAGCCACTGTTTTGGTTTTTTTTTTAACAAAAAGAGTTAGGAGCTGTGTTAGTGCCCCAGTGCGACAGCGTAGGGTGGGCAGCGACCATCCCGCTTCCCCGTTTTTGTGGGAACCAGGCTGTTCTGTACTATGCTTTATTTATAATATTCTCTCTCCTTGCCGAACCTCCAGAGCCTGGATCTTCACTGGAGATTTTGGTTCTGCTGTTCGGTACGTGGAGGTTTTTCCAGCAATCTGTTTAGGCTTTGCTGGTCACAGCAGAGCCCTGGAAACGTGGAACGTGCTGAGTGTCAACGCGGTGAGGAACCGCTGCAGATAGGCGAGGGGAGCACGTCAATGGTTGCGCGGCCCTCGCCGCTCGCGCCGTGTCGGCAGGTGGTTCTGTGCGTGCAGCCCTGGCTTTGCTTCGCCTTTCTCCTTGATGAGGGACCAGTTCAATGGATTCCTGTTCTCTGTAACCAAAAATGGCATGGTTTGTTCTATGCAACCTGCTGGAGTGCAGTCACGTCCACAGAAACTCCTGCTGGGTGGTTTGCATTGCTACTTGGGAAGGATTACAGAAGATGCTGGACTTCTGTTTGATCCACAAACATGATCGTCCTCCTTTGCTGTCTCCTTTCTGCAGTGTCAAGCGTAAGCAAGGCTTGAGTTCTTCAGGTTTTAATTTGTCATGTTGTTTCATAGAGTTCATGCTTTTCTGGAGCAGTGGGGTCTCATTAACTACCAAGTGGATCCAGAAAGTCGTCCCATGGCGATGGGCCCACCTCCTACTCCTCACTTCAACGTGCTGGCGGATACACCCTCGGGACTCATGCCTCTCCACATCCGCACTCCCCAGGTGAGTCCCAGAGGTCACCCCAGCGTGTTTGCCTCGGCTCTAGCCAGTGCCAGTCACATGTCAGGAGAGTAACTTCTGCACTGGGGTCAGGGTTGGGCCCCTCACTCCCAGAAGGACCTTGAGGGGCTGGAGCGTGGCCAGAGAAGGGCAACGGAGCTGGGGAAGGGTCTAGAGCAGGAGTGTGGTGAGGAGCGGCTGAGGGAGCTGGGGGGGTTGAGCCTGGAGCAAAGGAGGCTCAGGGGAGACCTTCTGGCTCTGGACAACTCCCTGCCAGGAGGTTGGAGCCAGGTAGGGTTGGGCTCTTCTCCCAAGGAACAAGGGACAGGACAAGAGGAAACGGCCTCAAGTTGCACCAGGGGAGGTTGAGGTTGGAGCTGAGGAAGAATTTCTTGTTGGGAAGGGCTGTGAAGGGCTGTGCCAGGCTGGGCAGGGCAGTGGTGGAGTCCCCATCCCTGGAGGGGTTTCCAAGCCGTGGAGATGTGGTGCTGAGGGCCATGGTTCAGTGGTGCCCTGGCCGTGCTGGGGGAACAGGTGGACTCAATCTTGAAGGTCTCTTCCAACCAAAATGATTCGGTGTTTCTGTGACTTTTATTTTTGTCCATCTAGGTTGAGATGTTCAGGTAGTCAGAACCTCTTAAAAAATCTTCTATGTGTGCAAATGATACTGCTCAAAGTCATCTCTTTAGACTTATGTTGGACTTCTTTGTTCAATCCATGTTCTGTTTAACCTTGAATAACTTTCAATTCCTGCCCCACTCACATGTCTCTTGTCATGTTTGCTTGCAGGTTCCAGCTGCTCAGCAGATGCTGAGTTTTCCTGAGAAAAACAAAGAGAAGCCTACTGATCTGCAGAACTTTGGACTTCGCACGGACATTTACTCAAAAAAGACTTTAGCAAAGGCAAGTGATCTAGTTGCAGATGTCCCTGCTCACTGAAGGGGCTTGGACTAGACCTGAAAGGTCCCTTCCAACCCCTTCTATGAAGTACGTTAGGATTTTTTCCACTGTGCCTTCTGTTAAGCTGTCTTCCTCAAGTACCCTCCACGAGATGACCTTGAGACAGCTCAGGTTCCTCTTACGTTGCTGGTTTAGATTTCTTGTCTCGGTGTCAGACACCAAGATGCATGGTTGTGTTGGCTATCTGTGAGTCTTCAAACACCAAACTCTTGTTCTGTTATTGCATGTTTCACCCAAGTGCTTCAGAACGAACAAATTATCCAATAATTCAGTACAGAAACTGAGATCTTTCAGCAGGGACTTGAGCTCTCCCGTTTTCCAAGTCTGAGCAGGGTTTTCCAGCCTGAGAGAACTAGAAAGTTGCTTGATTACAAAAGGTGCCCCAAAACCATTGCAGGAGAAGTTTCAGCGCTGTCATTGCAGTGGATTAGATGAGGTTTTTGAGGTATAGTTGTGGTGATGTTGCCAATTCCATAACCTCTTCTCTTTCTCCTGCTTCTTTCTCCTGCTGCCTGGTACCCGCGTGCTCACCTGGTAGTGCTGGGAGGTACCGCAGGAATAGGCTACTTCAGCAGAGCTTTTTTAATAAAATGCCCTATATTGAATTTTTCCCTTAGTTGAGGGAGGTGTAAATGCTCGGTCCTGAATCTTTCACTGGTTCTGTTTACAAGCTGGAGCAGCTTTGTTTGCAGAAGCTGGTTTCCCTCTTGGTGTGTGGAGAGCTGCTCCGCTGGTGGATGCCTCACTTGATTAACGTTCTCTTTGGGGTGATGATCTCTTCAAAGTGCACCTTGAGACAGGATGGATTCGCTTCTCCTGAGCACCCTCTCCCTTTTGCTGTGCCCTTGCACAGAGACATCCAGACTAGATAACGTTCTTTCCTAAGCAGGTGACCAGCTGCTTTTCTCTTTGACATGTAATGGATGGGGGTGTCTGTAACAGAGAAACTGTTAGAGGAGGTTAATTAGGGGAAGTTTTCACCACAAGTTTTTTAATCTCGAGAGTTAACCATGAGATACAGATTTGGGAGCGGCAACCCTTGGAGGCAGTGATTGCTGGAAATGCAGATTATCTTGCTGTAATGATTGCCTTTTCAGATAAATCTTCACAAGTGAGATGAGTTATTTTTTTTCAGCAAGTTCCTGATGAACATTTACATGGATAGACTTGGATATTAGGAAAAGCTTCTTTACTTAGAGTGGTTAAGCATTGGACCAGGCTGCCCAGGGCAGGGGTGGAGTCACCATCCCTGGAGGGGTTCAGAAAACCTCTAGACATGGCACTTCAGGACATAGTCTACTGGTCATGGCAGTGTTGGGTTGACGGTTGGACTTGATGATCTTAGAGGCCTTTTCCAGCCGAAATGATTTGATTCTAGGACTTGTTTTGGACCAGCGTGCACCTTGCAGAGCCCAGCTTGTCTGCCTTGGAAGCAGAGCCTTGGTGGGGGCCAAAGTTACACTGACATAAACCCTGTCCTGTTGAGAGAGGTGCCCTTGAAGCTGAGAACATCCCAGATGAACCCGAACTGAGCGATACCATCTCCTTGAGAGTCAGCAGCCTCCTCCGGCTGTCCAGGGCGAGGGGGTTGGCTGTTGGCTGCCGCTGTCCTTCGGTGCCAGCTGCAGAACGCTTTGTGTGAACTGCTCTGTTCTTGGCTTGATTTTACTGGCCAAAGCCAAGCTGGCCACGTTACCACCAGCACTCGTGGGTTTCTGCTATTGAGGAAAACGCAAGCAGAGGTAGCTGGGAGCCAGGAGAAAAGGGCACCAAATAGCTTTGCTTTAGCTTGGGATTAAAGAGATCTAGGAGATTCTCCTAGACATGTTGGGAAGGTGGGAGCTGGTGGATTAAACAACAGATTCTTCCCCTTTCCCTCTTAATGTTTTCTTTTCAAAAGTTCCGTGCAAAGAAACCTGTATTTTATTTTGTTTTTTCCTCTTCTGTAGAGTAAAGGAGCAAGTGCTGGAAGAGAATGGACGGAACAAGAGACGTTGCTGCTATTAGAAGTAAGTCATGAAGGGTTTGGGGTGAGGAAACCAAAACATGCACAGTACTACATGCTTTAAAAATCTGCTTATAGCTTAATAATTTGAATTAGATGACAACTGCTTGACTTAACAGACACTGGGACAGCAAAGCAGAGCTGATAGTGGGACTCAATCTCTTGAGAGCCAGCTGGGGGAGGTGGAGGGAGGTTGAGTATCTGTGGGTACAACGCTGCCGTTGTGGCTTTTGAATTGCTGAAAGGTTCCAGCTCTTCCTCCAAACCGGATCTCTATATTTGCCCGTACGGCTACAAGAATATTAGTCCTAGAGACAGCAGGAACATCTGTGGACTGGCTTTAATATTCAATTCTGTCTGACTTGTATCTACAAACCAGAAATTAAGTGCTGAAGAACGCTCGCATAATCTCAAGAACAGGTCTTGCAGTGCAAAGAGCTCTTCTCATTACCAGAAGTTACTGGCAGTATGAAATACGTGCCCTTCCAGTAATGGTTTGCCTGCCTCTAAGAGGAATATTTTGAAATTCTGCTACATTTAAAGGTTCCTGGCTCTGCCAAAGCGTGTTAAGGGAAACTGCTCATCTCTGAAGTTGAAATAGTTAAGAAGCAGGAGTGTTTCCTGCCTCCTGCTGCTAAGTAGGGAAGCTCTTTGTTTGGTAGCTCTTTCATCCCAAACATCTACTCATTCCTTTTGCCACATAGCTACACTTGGTGTAGGCCAAGCTTTTTCCAAAGGTCTACAGAAATACATACGAGATGATTCAAATCACATTGGTACTGTAAAAACTAGGTCAGAGAACTGTTAGCACTCCAGAATCCCCTCTTTGTCCCCAGACTTGCTCCATCTGATGTTCTTGAACCACACGGTAGTTGTCAGGGCTCCTGGACTTCCGGGCTAGGATGAACACCATCACACGAGGATGTTCTGCTCTTCCACACTCTCATCAGGGCAGCGTTGCTCTTCACAGCGCTTTGTCACAAGAAGAATCTCAGTGCCCTGAAATAATTAATGTGCTGCCGCTTCCTGTACAGAGATTATCTACCAAGCGTTCTCTGACAGGAGCGTTTTCTTGATGTAGAGGTTGGGTGGTTGATTGTTTTTTTTATGTAATTCAGAGTTCTGGTATAAGAATTCCAGTTTGAGGGGGATTTTTGTGTTGGTTTTTACTTGGAGAGCTTAAAGCAGGCTGCAGTTATGTGATTGTTCTGGCTTTTTTGTCGTTCCGTGTGTCAGTAAACCCATCGGAAAGTTAATTTTGTAGGGAAAAGCGTGGGCAGTGGGTCTTGGCAGTGCTGAACAATGCTCGGCTTCTGCGTGTGGCTGCTGTTCCGAGCTGGCCCAAGTGCCTCACAGCAGCGTACTTTGCTTCAGCCTTCTCCCGTGAGGGAGTCTGGTCACCAAACAGCCAGAATAAATGCTAATTTTTTTTAATATTTGGTCGATACACACAGTTTAGCCAATACTGTCCTACTGGAACGTGGAAAAGTGTTATTTATAGGGTGAAAACAGCTAAGATGCCTTTGATGGCATTCTTGTCTGGAGAAACAAGACTAATACCTCAATATGCTGGCTTCTTCCATGACTAGCATTATTATTTAATAAAATTCATTATACTGGGTATGTTTGTAGCTTATGGTCATACGTAGCCTAATGAAATAATCCAGATGACATACTCTTCTTCATTTAAAAAAAAAAAACCCAAAACCTCTCAGTCTTGAGGGTTACGGTTTTATTTAATGTAAGTTTAAATTAATAATGTTTTTGTTCTCCATCCTTCGTGGGTTTAACCTATGAATAAATCAGTGAAGAGTATATCAGTTCAAGCATAAGTAATTCAGCTATAACGAGCCAGCTCAGCCCAATTAAATCCTCAGGGGAGCTTTGGGCAAATATATGTGGTGAAGTTCCAAAGACTGAATCTTATCTAAAATAATTATTGTCCTTCCGCCTGTTGACTGAATAAATCGGGGGGGAAATGCCGCTTCCCTCCTGGAGCCATCCTCCTGCCACCCCACCGCTCCCTGTCTCCGGAACGCTATTCTTGCATAGTTAAGTGCATTTTTCAGCTATTTATAGTAGGGATAAGTATTGTGAGAGCTCGTTGGTCTAGCAGGAGAATAACAAGTGGTGAAGGAGAACGAGGGGAAAGCGCTGCACGGCCAGGAGGAGCAGAGCTGACCTCTGCTGCTGGGTGAAAACAGGTGGACAGGGACACAGCTTACGGCACCGAGAGGAAGTTAGGGAAAGCGAAATGAAGGTTGAGTGTTGAATAAATACTTCCCCGTGAGTATGACCTAGTGAACTATCCAGTTTCTCACTCCTTTCAACGAGATCAGGCCGAGGTCAGGAGGATGGTTCATAAGCAGTCAGGGACCATTGGTTCCTGCAGTATGGACTGGTCTGTCCCTGGTTCGGTCCCAAACTGAATTATCCTTTCACTGAGCTTTCACAACCAGTCCTGCTGTCTGGCTCGTGGTCTCCAACAGTTCCTGTGGTGTTCTTTCCATCCACCTAAGCTCGACTGCAGCACAGTGTTCCTCTGGTCTGGAACTCGCTCAGCTGGTCTTATACCCAGTATTTTGAGGGAAAGCTCCCTCAAGAGACCCCGCTCTCTCAATCCAGAATGTCAGAATGGATAGGCACTGGATGGATGTATTTCTTACCTCCTCCCCACCCAATTGAAGCAGTCAGACCTAGCTAGGAGAGAGACAAACCTGAAACTTCAACTGGATTAAGCTTAAATAGCTTCCAGGAGGCTAAAAAGCTCCACCTGCTGCGGGCAACTTGGTCTTTTCTCTCTGGCTTGTTCAGTGGCTGCCAGATCTCTGGCACTTCTGGACTCAACTCCTCTGTCCTTTCAGTCAGTCCACTTGCACGTCTTTGAAAATGCTGCTTGCTTTGCATTTCTCCCCAACATCCATGGCCTTCAACACCCGTGACATGCCCAGGGGTCCTGTCCAGGTAGACTGCTTTGAAGAATTCTCATAGCTTCTCTTAGCTGCCAAAACACCAACCCACTTTTCCTCTAGAACTACTCTGAAGAAAGCAGGATGTTCAGAAACTCCTGGAATTTTAAAAAAATATTTTCATGCTGATAAAGCTGGTTTATATATAGTCCTGCAGGCGAGTGTCTTCTGAAGGCACAACCTTCATATATGAAATAGCTTATTTTGTGGAAATGTCCCCTGCCAGATCAGGGAACTCTGAAGGCATGAGGCCGCTGGCTCAGCTGGAATAACCCAACACACCAGTACAGGTTAGGGGTTTGCCTGGTGGAAAGCAGCTCTATGGAGAAGGACCTTGGGGTCCTGGTGGGCAGTAAGTTAACCATGAGCCAGCAAAGTGTCCTTGTGGCCAAGAAGGCCACAATAGTTCTCTGATCCCAATTTATTGTTCCGTCACTGAAAAAAATAGTAGAGAAAAGCTTTTTGCATGAAGTGGGTTTTTTCCCCCCAGAGTAGTCAACATATATACAATTATTTTTGTCTTCTGCAGGCTCTGGAGATGTACAAAGACGACTGGAACAAAGTCTCGGAGCACGTTGGGAGCCGTACCCAAGACGAATGCATTCTCCACTTCCTGCGGCTCCCAATCGAAGACCCCTACTTGGAGAACTCGGACGCGTCGCTGGGCCCGCTGGCCTACCAGCCCGTCCCCTTCAGCCAGTCGGGCAACCCCGTGATGAGCACCGTCGCTTTTCTGGCATCGGTGGTGGATCCCCGGGTGGCGTCAGCCGCAGCGAAGGCGGCGTTAGGTACGGGCTTGCCTCAGGAGCTTCTTTGGCCTTGGCTCTACAGCTCCGTGAGTCTGCTCGTGAAGTTAACGTGTGGGTGAGGAGCTGGAGCTGAGCCGGCCCCCTGAACATCCCCAGCAGCAGGGCAGGGAGGGGATCCTGCCCCTCTGCTGCGCTCTGGGAGACCCCCCTGCAGTGCTGGGGCAGCTCTGGAGTCCTCAGCACAGCAGAGACATGGACCTGCTGGAGCGGGGCCACAGGAGGCCCCAGCAATGATGGGAGGGCTGGGAGGCCAGGCTGGGAGAGGTGGGCTTGTGCAGCCT